>APFE030351150.1:0-18775 GCA_000404065.3 Pinus taeda
AGACTCTTAGATAGGTAGAGAAACAGAAGAGTCCAACAGTTTAATCTGGGCTCTGGAAGAAATAAGGGTAGTATGTAGATAGGAAAGCATCAAAAGAAAAATGTATGATGGGTCTGCAAGTCTAAGTGCACCCCCAAGCAAAAGAAGAAAAAATGCTAGGCAAGTAGGCTGGGTAGGTAGTTCTGAGGTTGTTGAATTGCTGACCAGTTCCAAGTTTTCGGGTATCAGATCATGCAGAACATAATCAGCAAAGATTGGTAAGCAAAAAGGCTCAAATGAGGTATAACTAACTCCCCTTCTCTGCTTTCCCCCCGATCGCTAACTAACATCCCCAAAAGAGGTCAAGATCTGCTTGACACCTCTTAAGTTCATCATCTTCATCACCCCAGTTGGGTAAAGATCTGCTTTACTCACAGTTGTTCCATATCTTCTCCCGAAGTATGGTCCTACCCCCAGCAACAGCCTAAGTTCTCCCGAAACTTAGTGCTTTCTTATCATCTCCATATTAACCACTAACATTATTATGTAGCTCCCTATGTTTCCCTATCCCTGTATTAATATTAAGTGAATTCCCCTATGTAATATCCTCCTCCTGGTTGAAAAATAACCATGTCAGTTCCCGGAAATTGTTTAGTTTATCAGAAACTAAGCAAGAACCCCAACCTCCGAAACCACCTTCCAAATACTATGGACTCCTTCCTAAGTATAAAACTCCTCCGAAGTAGTAGGACCCCTTCCGAAACTTCAAAAGCCCTTCACACCCACTCATTTACCTTTTTCCCATCATGCCGTTTTCGCATCGCAACCTCGCCATGTCACTTTCACGCAAAACATTGCCCATCCATAACTCACCAATGCGATATCGTGAAATCGGCGATCGACGATCACAAACGCCGAGTGTCCAATCCGTTCACCCCTCCGTCCCCGCCGATGCGATATCGCGATATCGCATATCGGCAGTCACAAGCGCCAAATGCCAAACCTAATGATGCTCCCTTTCCCCGCCGATGCGATGTCGCGATATCGCATCGGAGTCTCTTCACCACAGTCTATCCAGTACCTCACCACGTCGCGTTGTACCAGGGACCCACAGCTAACTTCATCCGCCGTACAGCCGACGCCGTGCTTACGTCAGCAGCCAGAAAAGCCGAAAAAGCTTCGCGCAAGGAGAAAAGTCGCACTTCGGAGCTCCAGATCAAGAAACAGAGACAATTTTCGATGCGCGAATAGCGCGAAGCACTATTTGCACATCGCTATGGGAAATAAGCCATTTCAAGGAATCTTCAGGGAATCTTCTGATTGCCGAGCCCACTGCACGCCGAAAAAGCCCGAAATCGCCCAATCGTGCCAAAGGATCCGGTTTAAAGACACAGCAGATCATTCACAGAGTTTAAAGTGTATCAGATCAAATCAGTAGGCTTCAAGTGTGTCAAAGAGTATCAGTCGACGGCGGAAATCATCAATGTAGCGGCAAAGTGTATCAGAGAATATCTTGAGTAGCGGCCCAAAGCAAGAGAAATTTGAATATCTTCCAGCAGATCCATAGGAGGAGAGCGAAATTACGAAGCTCTCAAATCGTAATAATTGCACATTCAATTCGCACCTAAGCCGAACTGCAGCCCCAAAGCACTTTCACTCCAGCAACACCGCATCTGGTCCCCAAGGGCCACCTCGTCACCTATTCCGATTCAGCTGCCCCCCAGTGCAGCCAAAAAGATTTACTTTCATTTATTTCCATCTGCATTTAGATTTTTGAAGAGTTCTAAGCAGACCTGTCAAGGTCACTTGTAATGATGTCTTTCTAATATTTTGTCTATAAATACCACCCGAAGCAATATTGTAAAGGGTTGGTTGGTTGGTAGTAGTAGTTGTTGGTCAGTTTCCTTTCCAGCAATTTCTCTGAGTAAAGACTCGCACTGTAACTGTCATATTTTTCATAATCAAAGATTGTTGAAAGCATGGATTGCGAAACAACTTACTGTTTTATCTTGGCCGAGGAATGATCACGGAATTCCTGTGTCTCTGCATGATCCAATAAGTGTTTTTCCTCCCTGTCTATTTTATGTTTTATCATCTTTCCGCCATTTATGAGTTGCAGGAAAAAAGAATAGATTAAGATTTGTTTCAGTACACCTTAAGTTCAATTTCTGCGCTTTTCGATGTTTTCTTCAGAAACAGTTATGAGCTAGAATTCTTAAATGCTCTAGTTTACCCTGTTTCTCTCATATATGAGTGCATGTCTTTGGAATTCTTAACTGCTCCGGGATCCCACTCATCCATTTCTCCCCTTTATCAGCATGATGAAATGATTCTCTTTTGCCTTTCATCCTTGATGTTCATTCCGTACTTTCAGCAGACTAAGTATTGTATCCTGCGTGGCTATCCCGCTCCGTATCCCCTTGTGACCAAGAAAACGCTCGCATGCCCCAATCTGTGACTCCATGCCCAATGGTTCAAAACTTATAACACCTTACTGTGCCTCTTTACTCAAGAATCCTACCTTCCCTCCAATCACAGTCAACATTCCCTTGAAGTCAGAAAGCTAGCCTAAAATCATCAACTAAGGTTGAATCTAGATCAACTAAGGTTGAATCTAAAGGAGAGATCCCTCTCCGATTGCAGGTGGGCTAGAACTTGCAATCAAAAGATTGGTTTGTGGTTACCTTGGCCGTATCCCTACTAGGAGCCTAGGGACAACCTAAGTGATAACACCAAGAATCACCCCCCTCCAAAATCTCCAACTTTTAGATCAAGAGTTGTACAATCACCTCCCAAGTCTCCTAGAATACTTCTTGAGGTAATCCATGTGGATTATACTCCAGAATCACTAGAAATTACAACTTTGATAAAGAAATTGGAAGACGTCTCCATTTCAGAAGAAAGGCATGAATCATCCGAACTTTTTGAAGGAAGTATAACTTCTATTTTTCACGGAATTGGTGTTTTAAATCGGTCTCGAAGTGAAAAAATTGGCATCTTGACATTTGAATTTCCACTTAAATCTTGCCAAGTGAAAAATGCTACATTATATTCCCAAACATCTACTTGTGAGATTACCTCATTCTCTCATTCATCAACATCTCAATTTCTTCCTTTTTCATTTCCTTTCTCTTTGCTGATCATTTCATCTATTTCCATTTCCTCTACAGAAACAACTAATCCTACCTCAAGCAACACTATCACAGCTACCAATTATTCTTTCATCAAACCCACCTCCCCAACTGTTACAATGGCAGCTAGAGCATGGTCCAATCCAGGATCTGTTCAAATGGAAGCACCACTTCATCCTCTACCAAAACATCCTGAAAGATGGCTTCCCAAATTCAATCATGATGATGGGTTACCTGCTGAAGAGCACCTTCATAATTATATGTTAGCCATCATTCTCAATGAGGTAGATTAGGAAGACATTGTTGTTAGATTATTGCACACACACTTATAGGATCAATAAGGTCTTGGTACTTTTCATTACCAGCCAATTCTATTACTAGTTGGGATATTTTTGAAGAACAATTTTTTACTAAATTTGCTGATGATTGTTCAACCGCATCTCTTATTAATGACATTTCCAATCTAAAAACAAATTCAGGGGAAAATATAAAAGATTTCAATTCCAGAGTTAACAAATTTTTAAATAAAATCCCACCTACTTCTAGACCTGGTGTCGATGTACAAATTGAGTGGTATATTTCATCTTTTCCTTCTAACATAACAATTTTTGTAGATAGAGCTAATAAAATTACCTTAGTAGATAACATGAATGAATTTGTGTTTGTAGAGAAGGGGATAAATGCACTAGAAAAGAAAAAAGACCAGGATGACAAAAAATTAAAAAGAGTTACATTTAAGGATGAAGCTAAAAAGAAAGAGACTAAAGATCCCTTTGATCTTGAAGGCTTGCAACAATTCCTTAAAACTTTGTCTAATGAGATGGTAGAGATCAAAAAATGGTAGCTGAATCTTCTTCAAAAAACATTTTGGAACATTAAGAAGAGATTAGCCACCTATTCCACAACCTAAAAACGCAATCTCTAATGCAGAAACTGATGATGAAGATGAGGAGGAAGAAACATTTTCCGCTGATGAATTCCAAGATGAAAAAATAACTCAGTTAAATGGAATGTGGGATTTTATTCTTCCTATTTATGATAGTGAAAATGAATATGAAGCATTACCTATTGGCACAAGAAGTAAAGGTCCAGTTGATCCTCTACAACCAATTCAAAAATAGAAACCTTCAACTTCCACTGCTAAAGATAAAGTTGTTAAAAAATCCACTTCCACTTCCCCACAAGTAATTTTGTCTTCATCCAATTCTCCATCTTCACCCAGAGCCTTAGTAGCTTTAGATACTATTGAATACAATATAGTTGAGGATATGAAAAAAATAAAAGCAAACATTTCCCTTCATGAGCTCACTAAACTCAAACAACAACATAAATTTTTATTGAAAGAATTGAATGCAATACATGCTTCTCCTCTTCCAGTTGTTGTGGTATCCAAAGCTTCTAATGGAATGGGTAAAGCTCCTGGTCATTCATTATTCGATTCCTCTGATTCTATTCAAATAGGTGACAATTCTAACTCACATACCCCTCCTTTTCTTTTGACTTTTAAAATATTTAATAAAAATGTACATAACTGCTTGGTAGATTGAGGGGCTTCTTCGAATATCATGCCATATTCAGTTTGTTTGAAATTAAATATGTCAACCCAGAAAACTACAGCTCACATTGTGCAACTTGATAGGACAAAAATCAAAGTCATAGGAGAAATGAATTCTATTCTTATTAGATTATCTTCGAATCCTTAAGTTTGTCAAATAATTGATATACTTATTGCTGATATCCTAGATTTCTACAATTTAATTCTTAGTAGATATTGGTCAGAAAAACTATACGATTATTTTTCCATTGATTGGTCTCACTTATGGCTCCCATTTAATGGAAATCTGAATCAAATAAGAATCAACTAAGAAAAACACATGAAACATTCAATAACAAATTTCGAAGGTGAAAATGAGGTAGTAACATTTAATAACAACATTCTTGGAAACTACTCTACTGAATCATTTTTTGATCATTTTAAAGAACAAACATCACAATTTTTGAGTAATTTTGTGACTTCTCAAATTGAAAAATTTTCACAGATATACTTTTCCAAATGTGTAAATAAGTTAGAAAAACCATTAGTTAATTCTTTATTCTAGACATTGTATTTTGATGGGTCGAAATCAAGTGATGGTGCAGGAGCAGGTTGCATATTGATTAATGCTGAAGGTGTGAAGACAATGCTAACTTACAAATTGGAATTCAAATGCACAAATAATATTACAGAATATGAGGCATTAGTCCAAAGTATGTACAAAGAAATTAGCCTTGGCGTTAAATAACTTCAAGTTTTTGGAAATTTAGAGATTGTAATTAAACAAGTAAGAAACATGATGCATTGTATCTCTATGCACTTGAAGCATTATCAGTGTTTCATTTAGTCTCTCACTTCACATTTTTTAGCATTTAACATTTCTACTATTCCTAGGATTCAAAATTCCAGTGTTGACCTTCTTGCTAATGTTGCATCAAAACTCATTCCATCTGAAGATTACAATCCCAAGATTTTCTCCAGAAATAATCTTTAGGCCATCCATTCCCAATAATATCACTACTTGGCAGGTATTTAATGATGATGAAAACATTTTAAGCTTCCTAACTTCTGAAAAATCATACGATTACCAAATAAGTGAGGAAGATGAACACAACAATGAATTAAAAAAGAAAATTGAGGATAATCCCATACCCAAATTTGTAGTTAAACTTGAGGATCTCTATGATTTAAAAGACATATTTAAAAGAGTTACTAATTCAAAACTACAGAGTTCCACTTTGAGATTTGAATTAATAAACCTTGGGATAGATCTTAAACCTTAGAACATCAATTTAGGACTTGGTCTCTCATCTAAAGAATACTATCATTCATTGATTTGTTAAAAAAATATAAGGATGTCTTTGCTTGGAGTTACAAAGATTTCAAAACATTTGAAACTTACATCATTCAACATACAATTCTGATGATATCTAATGGTAAACCTATCCAACAAAAATTAAGGAAATTCATCCGAGCTTAGAAAATCGAATCAAAATGGAATTGAATAAACTCCTTAAGGCTAAAATAAATTTTCTCGTTAGGCATTCAATATGGGTTTCCAACTTGGTACCTATTAGGAAGAAAAACAGTGATATCTGCATCTGTATGGATTTTAGGAATCTTAATAAGGTCAGTCAAAAGGATAATATCCCACTACCCATTATGGAACAAATTTTACGATCAACAGTTGGTTCTGAACTTATATCTTTCCTTGATGGTTTCTCTGGATATAATCAAATCATGGTCCACCCAGATGATAGGCTAAATACTACCTTCAAAACCAAATGGGGAACTTATGCCTACCAAAAAGTGCCATTCGGTTTAATAAATGTAGGAGCCACTTTCCAACGAGCCATGGATCTAGCATTCAGAGGTATGTTAAACAAAACGGTTGTTGTTTATCAAGATGATATTACTGTTTATTCAAAGAACAAAAACAATAATTTGTAGGACTTAAAACAAATTTTTGAACGTTGTAGAAAATATAGGATCTCATAAATCCAAAAAAAGTCTTTTTTCACTCTTAGTGAAGAGAAACTTTTAGGATTCATTGTGTTAAAAAATGAAATTTACATTGTGTTGTAGCCAACAACAACCCCCCCTTTTTTCATTTAAGTATTTGTCCAAAATACTAAATGAATAGGGGACCCCTAGTTTAATTTTGAGAAAAATCAAATTTTCCTTCTTCAAAATAAAGCTACCATCGTAGGTTTAAAACGGTCTTTCGAATATTTTAACCTAAGTCTACGATAAGGTAAAGGTCTTTAAGAAATTGCATTAATGCGCAAGGCCCCCCAACGTTAAGCCTAACGTCGCGTCGCAGTAAGTAATGTTCATAAGGAAAAACCTCAAAATCTGCCGATCTGCGATAACACCGATCGCAAGATCGCACATCGCAGAAATCAAATGGCAATACTTAACAAACATCAAACTCCTGTGACCCACAATGTTGCGACCTGCGATATTGCGATCGTTGCGATGACACAATCTGCGATCTGGCGATTTGCGATAAGCGCGCCTTGCGATGGCACGATCTTTGATGTAACATAAAGCAAATCATGAATCATTTAATCGCGAATCCTTCAGGCACGCCATTCAAAGAAATGCCACTTACCATAATCTGACCCCAAATCATGCGCTTTTAATGATAGTAAGTGGATTAGTTGTCATTTATTTAATGAAATAAAGACGCGTGCTTTGCTAAAGAATTGTTTCATGTAAGGTGGCATATTTAGTATATCTGTTGCAATTAAAACTCTCCCATCACCTTTCTCAATCAGTCATTTCCACCTCGCTCGTAATCTGCAGGAACTAGGAGATAAGAACATTCAAAAGCCGAACGCAGGAGAAAATGGGAAAGAAGAATAAAGCCCAAAGCTCTGAGACGAAGGAAAAGGCAAAGGAGATGGCGCCCTTGTACACAAACACTGCATGCAATAGGGACGCATGAATTTCGACCTGGGAAGGCATGTATAGGCTGCTGGAGGAGGAAAATCCCAGAGTAATGAAGGTCGATAGCGCCGCGGGATCACAAAACTCTTCCGAGGCATCCTTAGAAGAACTGGCTTGTTCATTTCTTCATCGAATAGCAGCTAAACCCAAGATATTTCCATATATAGATATGATCAAATGGATACTTGACAATGCAGAGTTACAAGGCAGACAATTCAAGGCTCTAGGGCATGGGCTCATAGGATCATTCGCCGTGCAAGACTTAAAGCTTATGTATCATCTTCCTGAGCCTCAGACAACCTACAACACGCAATTTGTCAAGAAATTTGCAGCAGAGAACCCAAACCTGGAAAAAACCACTAAAGAATGGACCAGAAGAGAGGAGCTGCTAAAAAGGGACAAAAATGGTATGTACACCACTGGTTCTCTCACCTCTCCATATTGTTTTGCTGTGGCCATGCTGTGCAGGCTGTTTGGGATGCCAGACATAAATAAATTTTCGTCTGAATGGCTACCACTCATAGACGCTGCCACAAATGCCGATTCGTGGATTGGACCAAAATATTTTATGATAATCTATACACTGCTGTCATGAATTACCGGTCTAAGAGATCCTTGTCACAAAGGGTCTATCCTCCTTTTTATCTGTCTGCTTACATTATGGATTCTATTTGCTATGTATCTAAATTTCCAACTATGGTTGGAAATGGACCTACCCAGGACCCGTCACCTATTCATGTTTACCACAAAGTATTTATGGGATTCACAATTTGCCCCTCACTTCTATCAGATTTGCCACGGGCTCTCTTACCCCTATAAAGGATGATGTATGGTGAAGAACCCCGAGGTGCTCACCCGAAAGCGCAATAGACATCAATCCCCATCGCAAGATGGTTCGGGGAAGAATGGTTCACTTATATTAGAGTGTTTGGAAGCACTGTACCTTCCAATTGTCCTACCTCTGTATGTCCTCGAAAGCTTTTGGCTAGGGAAATTGCCTATCAAACTTGCTCAGAAGGCGGCCTAACCAAAGAGCTAAAAGACAAGAAGAAGGCCATATGGCCTTAGTTTCCTGTAGCTTGTGGGGCCTTCTCATTATTCGATGTAGGACATGCTTTTTCCGAAGTAGGGAATGTGACGTCCCTACAATTATTTAAATTCCCCGCTTGACCTTTTTTCCTAAATAATGTTGCCCATGATTTCACTATAAGTGTCAGAATAAAAGTGTTCACCGGAAAGAAAGATTTATTTGATGACTTGTTTCAAAATAAAAGTTCATTCCAGGAAGTTTTGCGAGAACCTAAGTCGAGGTTATCCCCAGATGACCTCGAAAGATTTTTGTTAATCAGAGAAAGAAGGCTAGCCAGTGTTCCTCTAGAAAAGTTGCGCTTGCTCGCCAGAGAGCCTACTCCAAGTGTCAGCCTCAGCGGAAACTCCAGTACTTCCAAATCCAAATCTGACGCTGCCCAAGGAACACCTAAACGTTCTAAAAAGTCTGCAAGCGACCAAGGAAAAGGCGAAGAAACAGCCAAGGACACAGCTCAGTCAAGTCCAATGTCGCAACCGCAAGTTATCGCCTCCCCACCAAGAGATGTCCCTCCTCCCATCATTAAATCGCTACTCGTCACGACAGAGCTCGATAAAGAATGGGAAAACTTCAACAAGCGAATCAACCTTGAAGGGAAAGTCCCAAGAACACTTGTGAGCGATGCACAGGTAGCACAAGAAATGGTTTTAACCATGGTCGGTAGTGTCTCAGAAACGAAGCACAATCATATCGCTCCGCCTTCTGAGCTTCTACTTAGTGTAGAGGAAATTCCCCCACTGGATGTATTCTATAGTCCTCAACATAAAGCAGTGGTGAGGAGACAAAGAAAGAAGAGAAAGCTGGAGAATACGCTGTCACAGGACACTGAACATTTAGACGTCTTATGGAAAGACCCTAACAACAACCCGACAGAAAATATCACAAAGTTGTCTCAAATGGCAGGAGCATACGCTTCTGCAACTATCGACAAAGCGTCGGAAGTTCAACAACTGTTGAGGGAGCAAGAAAACCATATACAGCTACTACAACAACAGCTACAACAAGCCAATGCCAGCAATGAAGTGTCCAAACAACTCGAGAAACTACAAGAAGACTTTCAGCAAATGCAGATAAGCTATCAGAAAAGCCTAGACGAGAAAGGAAAGCAGTTGCAAGCTTTACAAGAAATACACAAGGACGAGCCCAAGCTTGCCAAATTTGTTTCAGAGTCTACTAGCTTAAATGAGCAACTTCTATAGCAACAGGAAGAGTTGGGACGTAAAATAACGTAGTGGAGTCACTATTGCGAGCTAAGCGACAAACTCACCAATCAAGTGGCAGACCTGCGAAGTGATTACGACCAGGTTGACAGACGAGTGACAGAGTATCTAGCTTGGCAGGATGGAGAGGAAGGGAAGAGAGCAAATGCACCCAAAATAAACGAAAGTCATAAATAATTTCTCTTTGACAAATGGGACGATCAAATCAGGCAGGCAGAACAGGCGGTGGAGGCAGCGGTGACATAGGCAAGTGTTCTTATAGACTGTGTAAATGAAAATTTACACAGAGCTAACTTGATCACAGAAACCACCCCGGGATACCTACCAAACAAGTCACGAATAGAGGCAGAATGGAAAGAGAAGTCGCAGGAAAAGGGAAAAGCGATCCAGGCTTTGAACAGGTTAAATTGGAAATGTTATTGGGCATACTTAGTCAAGCCACACAGTCAATGGATGACTGTGAGATGCATCATAAACTCAGCCGAGAAAGTAGTGCCAGCTCTCATAGACTCCGTTTTTGCAGCCCATCTCAGCGCAGAAGTCGCCCAACCGACTCTTCTCAAATCCATGCTGAACACTTGCAGTTTTAAAGACCAAATTCAGAAGTAGCTTATTTTTAGTAGTTTGTTGTTTCTTTTTGTTTAGATTAGAAAAATGATGGTCATTTGAGAACCGTATCCTACAATTTTGTAAAAACACTATTATTAGAACTAGGAAGTAGTATTTTAACCCTTCTCATGCATTTAGAGAAGGGTCCAGAGATTTGTCAAAAACTTATCCTCAGAACATGCACTTCTGCACCCTCATAGGAGGTTTTGATGAATGGATGGATCGAGATTTATTTTTACTTGCATTTTGATATCTGCTACTGATGTTGCACTTTTGTACTCTTGGTAGATTTTAGAACAAGTAGAGATAGATCGTTTTGCTTGAAGCTTATGGGTAGAACTAGTCATAAATGGTACTTTTATCTCTTGGCAATGTCTGCTTATATTCTTTAAGTGATTTACAGTTTCAGTTGTTTATATGTTACTGCATGAATGTATGGGTTATCATTTGGCACTTTTGTACGGTGGAGTCATATTGTTTATGTGTGACATATGAATGGCTTATTATGCGATATGTTGTTCAAAGCTGTTTTGCCTAAATTCTTATGCAAAGTGGTTTATCTTCAATGATTTCTATTCTTATAATGGCTGAATGATCTTTATTACCAGTTATTATTCGAAATCTTTTTAGATCGCATAATGGAAGATATACAATCCTGGGTTAGATAGATTTGATATGTTGTTTCTCACTAGATTACAATAGCATAGAGTTAAAGAATCTGAATTAGATTAGCTTTAAAATACTCTTAGATCAGCATAGTTCAACTCTATACACACACACACACCCAAGATCGGGAAACTGGTCCCGTCATCCCCAGTCGAACCCGCTATACCAAACGGATAAGGAGATGCCAACCAAGGTCCGGACCGGGTGGGTATCCCCCTTGTTGTCGACCCGATTTTCGGAGCTTCAACACATTGACCCTGATAGAATAAAAGAAATTTAAAAAATTTCTCCACCACATAAAAAAAAGCATGCAATTATTTTTTGGACAGATCATTTTTGTCAAAAGGTTTGTCCTTGATTTCTCACAAATTATTTTGTCATGATTAAGAAAGATGCAATTTTTAAATGGGGCCGCCATGAAAATCAAGCATTCGATTTAATCAAACATGCAATTATCAATGCTCCCTCTTTAAATACTCTAAATTTCTCTGATCTTTTCATCTTATATACTTTTGCTTCTTCAACATCTTATGTTGTTGTTTTGACAAAAATTAATAATCAGAAAATGGAAGCACCCATCTCTTTTTTCAGTTCAAAATTTTAAGGTTTTGAATTGAATTATTCAGAAGTAGAAAAATAGGCATTTTCTATATATAAATCTCTAAATCATTTTAGACCTTTTTCTTTTAAAAACACACATGAAAGTAATAGTCCCATTCCCAATAGTGAGACAATTACTAATGCAGAAAGAATTATGAGAAAAGAGAACAAATTGGGTAACAAATATGCAGGAGTATGATATTGAAATAAAACCAGCTAAAATTATTAGAGGGCAAGGTTTCTACAAACAGCTTACAAGAGAATCCAACGTACTAGTCGAAAGGGACATAGGTAACAATGAACACATTTTTGAGGTAAGTGTAATTGTTACTGATTCTCGGTACGTTGATTTATATTTTTACTTGAAAAATGGATATGCTCCTCCCGAACTCAATTATAACAGAAAAAGAGATTTACGATTAAAAGAAAGTCATTATGAGATTGTTGATAACGTGTTATTTAGGAGAAATTATGATTCCATACTATTAAGATGCCTTGAAAAATTTGAAGCACAAATAGTTTTACAAGAACTTCACAATGGACCAGCATGTGGACACTTTGGAGGAGATACTACTACATACAAAATATTACATGCTAGATACTACTGGCCCACTCTCTTCAAAGATATCCACACATATGTGAGGAAATGAAAAACATGCCAAACTTCTTTTGAAAGACAAAGGAAACCAACCTTGCCTTTGCAGCCAGTCAACATCAAACAACCTTTCAAACAATGGGGGTTGGATATCATAGGTGAAATCGTTCCTCATTCGTCTAAAGAACATAGATATATTATGACTGCTACAGATTACTTCACTAAGTGGGTGGAATAAATTCTGCTAAAGTTAGTCAATTTTGAATCCGTTATTGATTTTATTTATCAATTTATCATTACAAGATTTGGTTTTCCTTATGCACATATATTTGGTTATTGAATTTTATTTTTTGGGTACCAATATGATTGAATTTGTAATTAGGAGAGATTTTAAATTCAAATATTCTGCTAATTACTGTCCTCAGGGAAATGGTTTGGTAGAATCCATTAATAAAAATCTCCTTAGAATAATCAAAAGAACTGTGGATCAAAATCAAAGAAACTCGCACAAAGCTTTAATATTTTCTCTATGGGCTGATAGGATAACTCAGAAGGCCTATATAGGCACTTCTCCATTTAACCTAGTCTATGGGAAGGAAGCCATCATTCCATCACATTTAGCTCTTCCTTCATTAGCCCTAGTTCAATTTATTGAAGAAACACCTTCTTCTTCCTTGTAATTAAGAAATTCACAAATCCTAAAACTAGAAGAAGAAAGGGAAAAGGCAAAACTCATACACATTAAACATCAACAGATGGTGAAAGATTCTTTTGATGCAAGTTCAGTCACACAAAGATCCTTCCAAGTTGGAGATCTATATCTCAAGTGGGAAAAAGCACACAAAGAAAAAGGGAAACTTACCAAATTTCAAAAATTATGGCTTGGTCCATTTTAGATTGTTGAATAGATAATTCCATCTACATTTATACTTCAAGATTTATTAGGAAAGAGAGATTCTTTCCCTGTAAATGGGCTCATCTTAAAGAAATTATTTTCTTAGGAATTTCATACAAAAGAAGAAGAAGAAGAAGAAGAAGAAGAAGAAAATATGTAAAATCACTTCGATTGTACATCCCACTGCAATTTATTTTCTTGTTACAAATTTTTTTGATAAAATGTTAAATAATATTATATTGACTTTCCAAAAAATCTCTAAGTTATTTTTTATTTTTATTTTTTTTCATTTTGAAGGTAGGAATTTTTAAGAAGTGGTTATCAAAATTGAAAATTAGATAAAAATTATATAACTTTGAAAATATTCTCCATTAATTTGTAAAATCTTTAAAAAACCTAAACAATTATATCCTTTTACTCTAGTTTTAGTAAAAAAAGGTTATCCTTAAAGAGTAAAGACTGCCTTACAACTAAAAATTTTCAACTTAGATTTGTGATCCAAAAACCTTAAGGAGTCAATAGTCCTCCCCATCCATTACAAAAGGATTTTTTTCTAAAATATAATAAAGCCCTAGACTCGATGGGATTATCCATTGAAATTCATAAATTCCTTGCATCTGCGGCTATCACACAAGGTTCCAAATATCTTAAGTCCATACTTCCACCTTATCTCCATTGTGATATGCGATTAAGCTTGGACCCGATGGGATTATAAAATCCATTCCATAAATCCCCCACGTCCGGAGCTATTGCAATTCCGAAAAGTCCATGCCCCACTACCTACACTGATTTGCGATTGTGATTAGGCTAGTCGACCATCAATTGAGATATACGATAAAGCCCCGGACTCGACGGGATTATCCACTGTAGTTCATAAAACCCTCGCGTCTGTGGTTATCACAAATACCAAATAATCATGCCTCATTTGAATTGTGATTGCGATGTCCTTCCTCATGCCAATTGCTATATGACATCATTTGTGATGTCATACTCCATGTCATCTGCCACGCAATCACGACGTCATTTTTCCACATGGATTTTCCATGTCATAGTGGCGTCACCATGGTGTCATCCCTTACATCATCCAGCAGATCACAAATCACAAATCTTTCAATACTATTGGTGTTGTACCGCCTCGTTATTGTGATAGGGATTAGATCAGACCTGACAGGATTATTAACTGCATTTCATAAATCCCCACATCTAGGGCTATCACAAAATACAAGGAACTTAGGTCATTCCTCCTTTGCCCATTATGATTGTGATTTTGTCTTATTCGTATTTTTGTCTATTTCAATAGGGATTATCCTTGCTTGAAATATGAAGATAATTCACCTCCCAACTTAAAAAGCGATTGCGATTATTTTGAGTTCTACACCTGGTCTAAAAGCAATGTGATTTATGATAATATCATAAAAGTTCAACTTCTATTACCACATACCTCACTCCACATTACTCTCCATTATGCTTGTGTTCAAAATTACTCTACATTTTTCCTGATTTCTTGCAAAAAGTGATTTGTTTCAAATAAAACTCACTTATCAGCCTCATTAATTTTTACTTATTGGTTCCTATTTTTGTATTCAAGTACATGGAAGAAGAAGACACTTGTGCTGATAAGTGATAGTTTAGTTCAAACATATAGAAAAACATCCAAAGAATCTAATGGAACAAACAAAGCTGATGAAGACAACAAATCACTTTCTGAAAATTGCTACCAAAAAACTGCTTTTCTTTAAGCATATTGAGGGGATCTATTTAAATGCACTCAATACCCTATATAATAGATTGAGTCATTTTCTGCTATTTAAGCTTGCTTTTTGTATGAAATAAAGGTCCTAAATTTTATGAAGAAAGGCTTACAAAATCTTGCACTACTATATTTTCATCCTTTTCTCAATAGAACGACAGGAAAATTGTTTAAGAATTTTCATAAAGAATTTTGAGTTGTGTTACTATACTCTTGGAGTCATATTTGTGATAAGGAATAAACTATTGCTATTTCTTTTATAAGATGAACAACGTGCATCTGGGATTTCTATCTTTGTACCTCTATTTTTGTTCATAAATAAATAGTGAATTTATCTTTTCAGATTTCTTATTACATGATATATAAAGAACAATGTTACATGTATTCATTTATGATCATGCTGCCATTGATATTTTTAAATACATGTTCAACAATTTTCTTTGATATTCTAAGTGTGATATGTATTACACACATTATTTTGATTAACTATTTAATGAATATAATTATCTTGAAATATTTTCATTTCCATTAGTGTTTGAGCAATCTATATTTCCATCTACTAAGGAAAATAATTATAGATCACATCTAGATAAATGTTAAACAATTCCTGGTTATAGAGTAGATTAATGCATATGTTTTTCATTTAATTCATTACTGCAAATCCATCTATTTCACTTCACTAGAAGGATTACATATCCATTCAATGGCCTTTCATTAGGAAACTGGCCCCATTATCCCCAGTCGGAGCCACTACCTAAATGGAAAAGGAGCTATCTTAAGGTCTGGACTGGGTGGTTTTCCCCCTATGTTGAAGCAACAATTTTCGAGGCCTCAACATAACCAAATTCATATAAAATTTTAAGGCTTTGTAGTCATTGTTTTTTTTTAACAATTTGAGTCTTTGGCTCCAACATGGCCATGTTGAAATGTTCATTTTAAAAATCAAGGAAATATAAGAATCTGGTCTAAGAAAGCCCTCATTTCCAAAACTAAGCATACAAGTCCTATTTATAATTTTCACATTTTCACTTTTTATCTCCATAAACTAAGAACACATATTCTCTTGCTTTGTTGGGCTTGATGATGGTGTAGTAGCCTAAATTTTCTGATCATTCGATGTAGGTATAAATGTAATGTCACATATTCCAAAGAAAATACATGATCACTTGATAAAGTCTCTTATGTACTTTGAATTGATAATTATTTATCCTTCTCCAGTTCATCCCTTCTATGTATCTTCCTTGATTTCTAGTAATCTTCTTCCATTTCAAAAATTGTTTGTGAAGTTTCCCGATGAATCATTTTAAGGGTGTTCTCTTGTTGGATATGAATACTAAGACTATAATATGAGAAGACTACTATTGCTATTGCTTTCTATTGCAATACTTGTTCTTTTGGTCGCCATTTATCCTTAATTAAAGGTTTTTTCATTTTTAGTTTCATCATTTGTAAATAAGGCACTGATCCTTATTTTATTCTTTTGTTTTAAATACTCATATAATGATCATAAGCCTAAGCTTATCGTTGTGAAAAAAATCATCTCTTTTAACATCTTGCTGGGTTGTGCTATATTCTTTCCACGACTATCCCACACGTGGTGGGGAGGTTGCCCCCCTACATGGGGCCTGGGGCGGCGCCCCAGGAATTTTTTTTGGATCTTATATTAGGTGGGAAAAGCTACCTATGGTTTTGTGCATGGATTTCGGACATGGTTTTGGGAATGATGATTTTTTGTCCATGGTATTTTGTAGATTCGGTTCCTATGGAATGCACATATTTTCTATTGATGATATGGTTGCCTCAAATGCAGATTTTCAAGAACAGACTTCCCTTTTTCCTAATGCGAATGAAAAACTTAATGAACATTTTCATCCTGATAAAATATTTGCATTGGAAAATGAAGGGTGTGCTTGTATTTCTGCTAAATTTCAAGACAGGGTAATATTTCAGATTATTCAAGATCCTTACACTAATATGCTATAGTCAACAGGGAAGATGGACATTCTTGTGTTTATGGATCATGAGCACATCTTCAGTGGACACTTAGAGTTGCCTAGCTTTTGTTTTTTTTCCTGCTCAAGGAAAATGCGAGCAAAATTCAAATAAGTAGCCATTTGCTGGATTGGTTACACTGGAGGGATCATTACACATGATTGTATATATATCTTCAACAGGCGGGCAGTTATCATCAAGATTTGAAGCCTGGGGTGAAGGCCCTAATATCCCGATGGTCTACTGCCATAAGTAAGTTTAGTCATTTTTAAAGTTTTGTCAAGGTGAGTTAGTCAGTCAATTCTTAGTTTGAATTTATTCTTTGCATTTTGACTCCATGGCCAATGGATAAGGCTACTTGGTCTACAATGTTCTTGACACCTCCAACAAGCTACCATCCACAGTTGGAGCCAATGTTAATGTCAGTCAGTTCAGCCTGTCACTAGTGATCAAATATGCTCTTACAAGGTGTTGTTAGGGTGTCAAGTCAATTTTTTGTTATTTTAGTGAATCTCCAAATAAAAGTTTGGTCACTGGCTATTAATGTCTAGGTCATTGTTGCTCCCTTCACTTACTCATGGTCTTCATCACCCATCATGGTCATTGTCTTCTTTGAGGTATAATATCTTCATTTAAGTGTCCTGGGTCATGAAATGGTTAAATTCCTCATTTTAGGACATGGTCTAGGGTTTCACTCCATGTGTCATCATGATACCATTTTGTTATAGAAATATTTGGGCACTGAAACCCCAATCACATATGTCCATAAACCAAGGGCTTCTAAGCCCCTACAAGTTTTGTATCATACCCTAAAGGAACAAGGTCAGCTGATTCCACCATTTCCCAAAAGTTCTCCCTAAAAAGCTGCTCAAAATTGGTCAAAATTGGACCATACAAATTGTTCCATGCTGAGGGTGTGATGCATCTCACCTATTACACATAGAGGGTGTGATGCATACTGAAAATCCCTTCTGTAGGGTGCGATGAGTGAGAGTAGACAAATGGCAGAGGCAGTTTGCTAGGTGGAAACCTAGAGAATCTTCTAGAAACTGCTCATTTGACACTTTCCTTTCTGAATTCGCTTGGGGATGAGTAAGAGATCATGAAATATCCAAGTGGAACCAAGAACTATCAGTGAAATGACACTAATAAAAATCCCAGGGGCTGACTCACCCACCTGCAAATATTTATATATGGATCCCTCATCCTAGAGATCTAGAGGCTGGAATTTTGTATTTTGGAAGGAAGTGTTGTTGTTTTCTTTGTGCAGCATTGTATTGTTCGGTGATCTATCTTTTCATGAGGTGAAGAGGGCTTTTATGCTGGGAGTATGGCGTTGGATCAGACAGCTTGATTGTAATCCTCTCTTCTACTACTTCTATTAATAAAGCTATTTGAGTTTTCCTCCATATGCTTGTATATCTCTGAACTTGTATTTGTGTATGCATTTGTATGGTTAATATACATATGATCCTATATTGTTTATGGTTATATATCTCTATGCTTTGATGGTAATTTGTTGCGTTGATTCTACAAGTGTTCTTTGAAGTGGGACAAGTGAGGAACGAGTGGTGAAAGTTCTATCAAGGGAGAGAGGAAACAAGCAAGGAGACTAGCGAAAGACTGAGGTTGGTACTCTCTACTTCTCTCTCATTTATCTCTCATAAAGGAAAACACAAGTAACTTTGGTTTGTTTGTTTCTAAGATAGCTACCCGTCTTAGTGGGACTAGCAGCTTTGAATGGACACTAGTTTTCCCGATAACA
>APFE030351156.1:4764-17256 GCA_000404065.3 Pinus taeda
AGGTAAAACCCGCGATCTCCGCCCGAAAATAAGGAGTTTTATATTTTTTTAAGTGTTTTAATACATATACGCGGGTTGGGTATGTATGAACCCGTGTATACATGCGTTTAACTCAGGGCAATGTCACGTATAGGGAATAAAACACTGTTTGTTAGATTTTCGACCAGGTCTGGAAGGAGGGGTTGCCCTAGGCCATGGGTGTAGCATCACAAACCATAATGGTGAGATTTGGAGCTATAACACCCACTAAGTCAAACATGGAGACTATGTGGACATAAAGTATAATATTTGAAGATGTGGTATCGAGTGTCTACAATATGCAATGTGCATATGGCTTGCTGGAGAGGCCAGTAGGACAAACTATCCAAGGAATGGGAGGATAATCAACCATACCTAGATTCGGTGGGATCTAGGCTAAGACTCAATTGAGAAGATGGCTAGGGGAAAACCATCATTCCCCCAAGCATGTGATACTTCCCACAAACATACGTAATGGAGGGGATTGATCTAGTATGCAAAGGTGGGAATGATGCCCTCTAGCATGAGGAGTTTATGGAGTGCCATTGTGTTCCAAGTGCTCGAAAAAGGGATTCACGCATCTCAGCACAACTTGGCATGAAATCCTCCAAATGATATGTAGGGGCTTATGTGCCCTCCAGTAAGCTATGGGCATACCAAATGTATTTAGAGATATGGGCTACAAACACTTATATGACACATAATGTGATTATGCATTTTATATGACGATAATGGTTTTCAATTTGTTTTGTTTATGGTTATCTTTTGTGGTAGACATGTGATAAATGCCAACCTAGAATGTTGTTTGCGATGGTATATACATAGTGATTTTTGGCTCTAGGCACATGACTGAATGTAATGGTTTCAAATTCATGTACCAACAGCTTAAATCGTAGATATTTTCTAAACAAGACTTGGTTATGCACATGATACACACCATTAAATTACATGACAAGTAGCAAGGAATCTAAATGAACAGGAAGATGAAGGATGCAATGACCAATGGCATCGACTAACAAACCTATCACTACATCATATTCAACCTAATTATTGGTGGTGGATCCAATGCACATGCCATTCGAAAGGACTAACATATGCAAGGGGGTAAAAATGGCCTAGGTTAGATTTCGGTAGAAGTGGCTTACACCCTTAGCATGAATGATATATAGTGTGGATGATGGATCCATCTGAAAGGTGAAAAAGACAACCGATGAGATGAGGAAATCTACCTAACTTCATGGTAGAAATAAAGACACGCAAATAAAATACCATTTGGTTTCGTAAGAGGCTCAACATATGCTTTGGTTTTGGACTCGGTGACAGACGAAGTCGAGGGCTTGTCATATTGACGCGACTGAGTTTGCATGTTGATATTGGAGGGGTTAACCACATCAGAGTTCATCATAAGGATCTGGTAGTCACCAAGAACAGAAGGTTGGGGTGGATGGGCTACTTGACCTGGTTGAGGTTGAGCAGCAATAAATCCTTACTGAGGGAAAGGATTTGTGAGCATTGCTGATTGAGATGGCACAAGCTTCTGACATGATTGTTGACCTCTAGAAGCTACTCAAGCTTCCAAAATTTCATGAATCTAGGGTGTTAGAGCCTATATTTACCTTAGGCTGAGAAAGGTAGGATCCAGGGCCAACATCAAACCATGCTTAACCTGGTAGCTATCCCTACCAGGCCGGGAGAGGGCTCTCTCCTAGTCAATCTCAGCAAAATATGATCACTAAAGGCTTGAGATGACTGATATAACTATTGATCTTAGGCTGTATATGTGCAAAGAGTTTGATTGAATAAAATGATGTTTTTGTTGGCCCTAATGGAAAAACAGATCTTGGGTGCTGGGAATGAGGCTCAATCTTGCAGAGATCTCAATGGGGCAAGGTAGGCAACTAGTTTTGGCACTTCAAATCGAAGGAGATGGAGGGATTAGATAGATGATGAGTTGAATAGGGTAAGAGAAGCCATGGATCCTCTTCAAACAGCTGAAAACATCAAGAAACTAAAGCAAACCTCAAGTAGAGCACTGCAATTTCAAAGGATTCTACTTTCATTCTTGTTTGATTTAGTTAGGAAGAAACAAGATAGATATTGTCATACATAACACATAAGTAAATTCACAAATACAGAAGAAATCACTTTACCAAAACAAAATTCCATAAGGATCCCAAAGAGTGCTACAAACCTTGGTCTCAATTCCTTAGCCAAAATGCTGATATGAGTGTACAATGAAGCTCCTTTCTTTCTCAAGAGTCCAACCATGCTAATGACTAAAAACCTACATAATATAGACAAACCACAGCTCTTCCTAGCCTCTAGTGGTCAAGCTCACATGTTTAGGAGCTATTACAACTAATTCTAAACTGAGAACTAGAAATTGGGCAGTGGAATAGCATGCCACTAGAAACAAGGGAACTGATTCATTTAGTTTCAAACAACTTTTTAACAGATGAATCTACCTCCATAAGTGAAAATTTGACATATCTAAATCATTATCCATCAATGTACATGTAATTACATCACAAATTGGAAATTAAGAAGGTGAAAAATTCAAACTGGAAAAAGCTATGCGAAAAACAGAGCATTCCTGGTCAAACTGGGACAAATTTCCTCTATGCGCCACACCTGATTCTCTATGCATAGCGCCTGTTTGAAGCCAATTTTTAAGGCCTTCCTGAAGTCCAAATTTTCTCCACATGTGCTTGCTAGAAAGGTCCACCTGTCTACGTTCCAACCCAAGTGGAATGTTTCAATTTTGCCTCCATTTTCCCCTTCCAAATTCAGTTCTCCCAACACTTCTTCCTATGTGTCAAAATAGGGGCAGTAAGGTCATTTTTTGAGTGTTTTTTACCTTTTTGAGGGCTCAAAACCTTTCCAAATTTCTTGTCCATTGGTAGGAACGCATATGTTTTCATGCCAAATCCAAAAATGTTGATTTTTTGTCATTTTGAGGCTCCTATCAAAAGCGAGCGCCACATGGCATGACACATAGAGCAGAAAATCCTGTTTTTTGTGCCAAAAATTTCAAAAATGCAAAAATGCCCCAATTTTTTTTGAAATTTGGGTTGAGTCTTCTCCATCAAGTATTATGTTGGGCCAAGGAAGCCTCAGCCAATATATAAATTTTATCATGCACTTTTCGCCTCTTTGATGCCCTTTTCAATTTTTCCTTTAATCTCCTGATTCTTTCCTTGCAGACTTTGTTCCTTGCCATGTAATGATAATCCATATGTCTCAACAATGTCTTCTCCTTGTTGGCCTTCTCCAAAAACCTCTCTAAGTGGATATTGACTCTTTCAAGCCAAGACTCCCGATCGATATTGATCTCTTGCTCAAGCGAAGTGAGCTCCACCCTCCTCCTTTGGGCAGCTTGGCGATTCTCCCGAATATTTTGCAACTCCATAATCACTTGCTGATCTTCAAGCTACTTATTACTTTGCTTCAGGTACTTTATAATCCACTTAGCCCTCTCCAAGTTGAGGGACAAGGCATTGATGTCCGCCTGCTGCTCTTAGATGATTTCTTTGAGATTTGTGCTTTGCGGGCCCACATCTATATCATCACCCTCAATGAGAATGAAATCCTGTTCACCTGAAGGACCCTCATCTTGTAATGGCCTCTTTCCTTTGTCCTAAACCTATTGTGTTGATGACGTAAGTGAGATCCCTTCCACCCCGGGTGGAGATAATACTTGCTTTGCTGCTGCAAACAACCATCTAGTGCCCTTCTGATAAGTGATAAACACCGGCATACTAGTGGTCTGTGTCTCATGACCCTCATCCTAATAAGAAGGTCCACTTATCTCATGCAAAGCCTCTAAAGGTCCCTGAGGAGCTGTGAAAAACTCACGAGAAATGAAGTTCTCCTAAGTGATGCCCTGCAAGCCAAGCTGATGGATGACCATAATTTAAATAAGAGAAAAATGGTAAATATTGTTGAACTACTGCTAAGGAGTCTTGTGTTGTACTAGGGTGGTCATCTTCTCAATATTTCAGCACATGAAGGAGGGGAGGTTCATCATCCTCACCCTAGTAAAATGCATCAACAGCCTGATATGATAGGCATATAAACGGGAAAACCGACCCTCACAGCTGAAATACTTCATTATCAGTTTCATCAAAGGAGCATAAAAATATTTGAGGTACCGAAAAGGAAAAACTCTCCTGAGTTGTCTCAAATAATCGGGCTTGATGTATGGTTCATAATTCTACCTATCAATTTGTTGCCTCTTGTTCCATTGCTCCCCAATGTTAGGAATACCTGTTGCTAGTGAAAAAGATTCTGGTGTTAAGGTGAAAGTTACACTAGCTAGAGTGGCTTGACCATCATGTAAATGAAGCACAAACAAGTGAGCCAACTCATGGTGAAACTAAATTCTAGCAACCTTCTCACAAAATTCATAGCAGGAATAGTGCTGGAAACAAGTGATGGTGAGAGGGAAGGCCTGTAACTCAACAAGATCAGTTGGTTCTTCTCGAATATGTTTGCCACCTCTATAAGGCCTCCTAGGTGCATGTACCTTTGTAGGTGAGTCACTCTGTGTCTCGTCTTCATGATCATATGAGGGATCAGATTCCATCTCTGTTAGTGAGTGAGTTGTCTTGATGAGAAGTAGGTGATTTATGATGTTTTTGATTTCAGCCACCAAGGGAAAAATATGTGAGGGACTGTGGAGGGAGGAAACAATGAGGGATTTTTGGGATTGTTGGGACAGGGTTTAGTTAGGCAAACAGGGGATTGGGGAGTAATTTGAGAGTTTTGGGTATAACACTAGGTTTGTGGGAATTATATTTAGGGTTTTGGGGAAAATGGGATTGGGGATAGGGATATGTGATTCTTTTGGAATATGAGAATTAGGAAATGGGGAAATAAACTAGGAAAATGAGTGAGGGAGTGGAAAGGTGAGGGAATGGGAAAATGGACTTGGTAGTCAAATAATTGATACAAACCATAAGCACTATTTTCTTTTGAGAGAGAGGTAGGGTTTGATTTTCTTAGACAACCACCAAAAGGCAACCACCATAAATTGTATGAAAAGCAGTGATAAAGGCTCAACCTACTTGCACAAATGAAGATCCAAGCATTTTGGACGATTTGGAGTGAGTTGTTGAAGAATTCGGGCTTGTCAGCTCTATGCCCCGCACCTCAAACCCAACGTGCCATGCCCTTTATGTGCACCGCACCAATTCAAGTTAACACTAGAAATCGCAACCCTATGCACCGCGCTTGCTATGTGTGTCGCGCCACTTGCCCAGTGCGCCACGCCTCTGAACTCGGGCAGTTTTCTTCAAATTTCTCTTGCTTGCTCTAAAACACAACTTTTCTTTGCTCAAACCTTGTCTTTGAATGCAAATGAGCCTTTCAATTGAAGAAATGACTTATATACAAAGACCTTTAATTTTTATTTCATAAAAAACCCACTTTCATAATGTTTAGAATATGACTTTATTTTTTTAACTCTATTTTTGAGCTTTTTCATTTTATTTGAGCTTGTGATGAACTAAATGACTTGTGTCATGTTTGCTTTGTAGGGGGGTTGGAGCTACTGAGGCTAGCGAAAGTGACCAGGGTTGCAGGTGAAGTGATTTACATATGAAGGAGATGAAATTACATAAATTTGTACAATAAAATCTAAAATACTCTGTTTTTCCTCAAAACAGAGTTTTGAGGAAAAATACGTCTTTGAGCACTTCATTAAAAAATTTATTGATACTGGAACCTCCTAATGTGCCTACTGGCTATTATTGGACATTTTGAAACCTTTTTTTAATGAAACCCTAATGAAACCCTAGACCTAATGACAATGAAACCTTAGAAAAGAATTTTGCAATCTTTAAGACAAAAAGGTGACTGTATATAAATCTTGAGGAATAAACATGAGACAGAAGGTAAATGACATGAGGGAAACTGTAGGAGAAGCTACTAACATCAGATAATCCATGCACCTAATGGAATGTAACTGACTGGGCGGGACACCTAATATGCAATGCAACAATAGGATTTGATCTCTGATGGAGGGATGAAGATACTGACACTAACATAGGGTAAGAGATGACACTCATGTGTATAATGGCCATGTACACCACAACATGCACAAGGCTTATTCATATGAATAACGTTCTTCTGCTTGGGTTGGTTCCCTGTTGTTGGTTCTTGGTGTTAGGCTGGTTCCCATGGGGTTCGCTAGGTTGATTGTCTTGATTACCCTACTTACTCTAGTTACCCTTGTTACCCTTCCCCTTATTATTTTTCTTCGAATTTTGGGGATTGGTGGCATTTTGTTGTACAAACACTTGACCTTGAGGGGGTGGTGGTTGCTGGTGTTGAGGATGCATGGGAGGTTGTGGCGCTAATTCTTGAGGGGCTAGAGTGCTAGACTGTACATAAGGGGGAGAAATAGTTTGGTAGATTGGTTGGGGTCTTGTTGCTAGCAGGGGGCCAATAAGTGTTGGAGGAATTGGTGCCCCCCTACGGGTAGCCATAACTTTGTTGAGTATAGGGCGAAGAGTGTGAAAGGAATCCAATGATACCATCGACATCATGAGATGCCCCCGTTGCATTGGCACTTACAAGAAGAGAGGGTTCTGGAATGATGGTTTAGAGATAACCAGATTTTGCATAAATCAAATCATATCTCAAAGTGGTTTGGAGAGCTTCTTACTCGGTCTAAGGAAGATGGGATGTGACATCTTTCACAATGGGAGATAAAAGGCTCCTAAGAAACCAATCTAGATAGACATGGTCTTCGAAAGGAGGGATACGACATGTGCTCCTCCTTTGATGCCACTCTTGAACATGGTTAGAAAGGTGAGTGGTAGAGGACTGAAGAAATGTGGTCAATAGCTCCATACTAGTTTTGTACCAGAGAGGTAACTGGAAATATGAGAGGAACTCTTTAGCAAGCGTCATGAAAAGGGAATGAGATGCAAAGGGCTGGTCTCCATGCCATTTTGCAGCGTCTCTAGTGAGAGTGTCTTGGAATAGCAGAAGACGAATGGATTCATCGGTTATGGAGTTGGACAAACACCACATGTGGAAGAATCATACATGGTTGATAGGATACTCTCCATCATTACCCTCAAACTTCGGGATGTCTGAGTGAAGCTTAGTCGACATAGAGGGCCAACTGGCATCATGGTGTATGGGTTCATTTTTCAACTGGTTAAAATCTAGTAGACTTAACCCAACCATAAAGGGGAGCATGGGGGTTTCCGGAACAGTTCTGGAGACTATTCTTCTTGATGTGACCACTGGTATAGAACCGAAGCCAACACCAGGAAGGGTTCCTGCACTAGCTGTGGGTCTAGACATGGTGATGATATGTGGTGAAGGAGGCTCTACTTATTGCCCACCACCTTCTCTTTCCACCTGCCCTTGGAGGAGTATTAACCCACACAAGATTCTTGTTTATATCCCCCATGCCCGAGAGGATCTTTTGCGTTACTTGTTTTCCATTCCCAGAATCAGATGAGGAATCAAAGAACCAGGAGAAGAGTTGGTATGGGGACTCAAAGGGATATGAACTTGAACATGAAAGGGAGGGGTGATATGCCCAAGCGGAAATTGGGGGTAAAGGCCTAATAGTCTCCATGACAAATGCCTTGATGGTGCAATGGTGGTAGGACACACGTGACATGGAAATGGTGAAGGGAGATCAACAATATGCTTTTTTCTCAATGACAGGAGATAAATTTATTATGTTAAGTCTTGGCTTGGTGGTGTTATTCAAGTGCCCTTCGCTTAAGGTGTCCTTGTGTGTGAAATTGTATTTATTTATTAAGCCCAAATCATATTTGTAAAAAAGAAAAAAGCTTGCTGAAAATACACTGAAAATAATGACAAAAAATGAACGGTAAAACCATTAACTAAACCCCACCCAAATTGAGTTTGCAAACACTGCGCTAGTTGGTGGCTAAACCGATGAAAAATACACTAAAATGGTCAAGAGATCTAAATGTCAGTGTGACTGGGATCAAGTGACACTAAGCTTTGGAAAAGTGGCAGCAAGACGAAAAACCAGAGAGAAAGATCATTGCAAAAAGATAGGGAGATGGGTGAAACACCTAGGGAAACCGATGGTACCCTAAGGCAAATGACCAAACAAGTTTAAATGTGAAACTATGGATGGTAAAAAACTATCTTAACAAATCTGAAATAGAAGGGTATAGATCTAGAAAATGTGGTTGAAAGTGATGTAGAAACTCAAATTACTCACTCGGCTAAAGTCCTCCTAGAAAGGTGGAAGCATAGTAGAAGCCCTAGGGGAAGCTAAATTCAACTTTGATGAGTAAACCGAAGTAGACCAAGGCCTAAGAGGTATGAGACAGAGGTCAGACAACCCAACAGACAACTCTCTATAAAACTCATAAACAGATATGAGAAAAACCATAAAACCTTGAAATCACAAGACTAACCTATTTTCGAGTAGGGATCACACTTTTTGGGCTAAGAAGTGCGCTCTAGCCTCAAATCTCACTTTTTGGGCCAAAAAGTGTGATTTCTACTTTGTGGATCTTGGTCGACAAATCTCGGAAAAAAGTGTTGCCTTTGTCGCAGCTGGTTCATGTGACCTGTGGAAACGACCAAAAAGCTTGCGGAAGTCAAGAATGTAACAAATATAGGGTTAAAAAACTAGGAAAAAATAAGAGAGTTGAAAAAAATAAGAAAACCTAAGCTGAAAACTGAAGGTCACCCACGTCTGTAGATCTAAAGTATAAAACCCAGTGGAGTCACCAATTTTGTTGTATTGTTTTCTTCTCAAGGATGTACGAAAAGAACCCACTTAATCTTGTGGATGAAAAACAATCTCAACAATATAAATGGCTACTAAAAATTGTAGATCTACAGCAACTAATAGAAACAAAAGCTGTCAAAGTCCAGATCTATGCCACGATCATAGTTAAACAACAAAAGGAAAGAGTAATAACTCCAGTCATCCAATGGAAAACAAATATGTAAAGAATAATTTTATTATAATATCTGTGAAGGGAAAAAATAGATGTTACCAGTCCCCCTCTATGGAATAGGTTCTTGGTTATCCTCAAATGTCTTCAGCTTGTGTAGAGTCTCTCTCCTCCATAATATGTAAACCTAGCAAATAATAGTGTGCGACAATGAAAATAATCATAGTTACAACAATGAGTGCAACAATGAAAATAACCAAAAGTGAATAATGAATCGAAAAACCTTCTATTTATAGAAAAATATTGATTTATCCTCAAATAATGAGCAATAATAAAATATTATTGATCCTGTTCTCTACGAATACAAGAGTTTTCACACTAGTAGCATTCATGGTGGATGTCATGCTCCCAGCAGTGGTCATCGAAGGAAAAGATCAAAATAAACTTGGGCTCGAAGTCCTGTTGGTTGAAGTCCTGACGTATAATAAAACCCTTGGGTGATTGGGAAGAAGAGGAGAGTTAGGAGTCAAAAGAGACTCAAACTTCACAAGGGTACCCTCCAAAAGTATTAATGAATGTGATGCAACGTTTGCCTCAGGTGCCACCAGATTCCCCTCTGTAGCCACCTATGTGATCCCTAGGAAAGGCAACTATAGGCACCAGTACATATCAAAAGCTGGGTGGAACATTCATGAGGTGGGATCCAACAAGTAGGAGATGGGGTATCTCTCTTCCTTGTCTTCACTCTCCCTCATGCTTGACTCCCAATCACGAATCTTTCCCGGTCTTTCTAACGACACTAGATTTCACTTGTTATTCAACTTTTATGTTTGATAATTTGAGTGGCCTTGGAGAGTTAACTCTCCACTCACCTATTCCAAGGCCCTAAAGAACTTGTTGGTGTTTGTTAATGACAAATTAAAAAGTTCTAGTTATTTTTATTAAATTACTTGATTTTAGAGGGTTGTTCTTTAAGTCAAGGGTATAATGAGAGTGAAACATGTGATGTTTTCGATGCAAAAGAAACCAGTAGAAACTTAAATGTATGCATGTAATTATTTTCTTTCGATGAAGAGGTATTTCTACTTGGTTTATGAAAAACTTATATAAGCAAAATACTTATTTCTTTTCTTTTCATAAACACTCCACACACACTCAAAATCTAAAAAATATTAAGAATGCTTATGATGAAACTAACCTAATGCAAATTTAAATGACAATGCAAGATCCTATGAATACTCATACTATAAGAAAATGTGCTTCTTTATAAAATCAATAAGCCAACTTGACAATGAAGAGGGCCCAAATTAAAAAAACAAAAAAAAAAAAAAACAAAAAACAAATTTCCCTAAAAGCCAAGAAAAACAAATTGAAAAAGTTTACAATTACTAAAAAACAAAACAAATGAAACCAAAAAACCAAAAGCTTTGAAAGCGAAAGAAAGGCAAAATCTATGTTTATGTATTTTTCTTTTTACAAAACCAAAGAAATTTTCAACCTCACTAAAAGAACTACTAAATTTCAGAGATCAAGAAACAAGCACAAAGAGTCCTTATACCTTGCAAGTTATAAAACTCATTAATAAATGAAACTTGAAACAAGAAGGACTACAAACTCATACAAACTGATTTGAACAGTAGTAATAGACTTCAGCAAACCGAAAAAATGTCAAAAATAACAACTCTCAAGATTGCCAAAGAGACACTCAAAAACATGAAAAAGGATAATGTCAACCAAAAGGAAAAGCAAAGCAAAGAAATTTGAAATTTGGGTTATAAACGAAATCAAAACAAATTTTTTATTGTTCTGGAAAACCAGAACATCCAAGAACTTTAGATAGAAGCCTTGAACCCAAGACCCAAACCAAAACCTTACTCAAAAACAAATCCTAGGCTAACTAGGCTTTTCACTGAGAAGGAGATTTGAAAATGAAAACTTGCAAGAGAATAAAGTTCTTCAGATAGTGGATGACTAGAAAATAAAATAATTCACCAGGAAACAGAATTAACTGAGAAAAAATAAATAAAAAAACAGTTCAAAATTATGTATACATGACTGTGTAAAGACACAGAGGTATGCACACACATTTCAAACACAAGAAACTCGTGTATACGTGAGTCTATTTGAGGAAATTAGTGTGTATACGCGATTGTACCCCAAGAAAAGTGCGTATAAAAGACTCAATCAAGAAAAAAGTTATCAAGGCCTAATCCAAAATATTAGACTTGATGCCTAGGAAGCTAATAAGTCAATGACATTCTAAAAACAAGAAATCAAGAAAGCAAACCCTAATCGAGAACAAACAACCCAAACTAGGAAAAACAAGAATGTTTTCCCCAATGGATTCGTCAATTCTGTTGTGGGTGGAAACACCCTAGGGTCTTGGGTTGAAAACCCTAACAGAGTGGAGGGCATGTAATAGCAAGAAATGCACAGACAAACAATATAAATTCTTAAACTACTGAACTAGGAAGAAGTGGGGAAGAAGTGGCCTTACTCGGAGGTCCTACGTTTGGGTCAATCCCACAGGGTTCAATCCCTCTACTTCTTCCGATGCCTTTAAAACTTGTAAATTATCCAAGAAAAGCATATACAACAATAGTAATAGAAATAATTTTCATGATATACATGTCAGATCATATAATCAAATGAACAATTATTCATTAATATAATATTTATAAGTAAATCACAACATGGATCAATGCATAAACACAAAAAATATTAGGAATTTAACAAAATTTATCTATTGATGTAAGCTAAATGAAAGGTGGAAAACTACAATCTAAGTCTTCATCTAGCTCCAAGTAGAACTGTTCTTTGGAACCGTTGTGTCCCAGCCTTAACAATCTTCCTTCGTCAATACACACAAGGATGTCATAAGAGGGATGAAGGACATCTCAAAAGAGGAAACAAAGGTTTCCTATAACCTGGGGAGTGTATGAGGCACAAGGATTTCTTCAGACTCGATCAGGGATAAATCAACTATAATATCAATATCTCCTTGCTTCTCCCCCCTAGGCCTTCACATGGAGTTTTATTTAGACTTCAAATTAGGTTTTTCAGTTGGGAAATGTTGGGCTGTGTTATATTCTTTCCACGACTAACCTACGTAGTGAACCGGGGGGTTAGAGGGGAGGCGGAGCCCCCATTCGTTGCGTCGATTGTGCAGCGGGGGGGTCATAGGGGGGGCAGCAACACCCCCTGTTCGAGGGGTTTGAGGGGGGCGGGTAGCCACCCTCTATGGGGTCAGGGACAGCGCCCCGAGAAAAAATTTTTTGGACCCTATATTAGGTTGGGTAAACCTACCTATGGCTTTCGGTCCATGGTTTTGGACGCGATGGTTTTCGTTCCATGGTTTTGGACGCGATGGTTTTCGGTCCATGGTATTGGATGCTTCGACATGTATAAATATGTATTGTAACATTGAAAGGAATAGAATGAAAAATCAAGCTAGTAGTCCCGGTTTTGGGATCCAGTGGGAAATCTCTGTGTATACGTGTTTTATGTGTTATGCTCTCGCATTTTTTATTTTTCCTGTGATTTAGAATTCGTATGCAGGTAATTT
>APFE030351156.1:19733-33835 GCA_000404065.3 Pinus taeda
GACATTGCACATGCAGTGGGAGTATTGAGTAGGTTTATGTCAAAACCAAGGAAGGAGCACTGGACAACAGTGAAGCGGCTTTTCAGGTATTTGCGTGGCACTAGTGATTATGGTTTGTGCTACCAAGGAAGACTAGGATTGGCCAGAGTGTTAGATATTCATGGCTTTGTTGATGCAGACTGGGCTGGAGATCTAGATCAGTGAATATCTACAAGTGGGTATGTGTTTAACCTATTTGGAGGCGTAGTCAGTTGGATGAGTAAGAAACAATCTGTAGTGGCACTATCAACTACAGAGGCAGAATACATGGCAACCACTCATGCAAGCAAGGGAGTAGTTTGGTTGCAAAGATTGTGTTCAAGTATGGGGTTAGTACAGGGAGCTATAAGGATAGACTGTGACAGCCAAAGTACAATTTTCTTGGCAAAGAACCCTGCTTATCATTCAAAGACAAAGCACATTGATGTTCAGTATCACTTTGTGAGGGATATGATAGAAGACAAAAAGGTGTTGCTGGTAAAGGTGGACACTTTGAAGAATACAGCAGATGCATTGACAAAATCTGTGAGCTCTGAGAAGTTCTCTTGGTGTAGAGAAAAAACGGGCGTTTAAGGGCTGGAAAAATGACTAAGCTCTCCTGTGCCCCCCTGTGGAAAGAAAACAACAAGTGGGATATTGTTGGGCTATGTTATATTCTTTCCACTTTCGTTGTGCCGATTGCGCAGTGGGGCGGTCATAGGGGGGGCGATAGCCCCCCCTGTCTAGGGGGTTTGAGGGGGGCGGGTAGCCCCCCTCTGCGGGGTTTGGGGCAGTGCCCCGGGAAAATTGTTTTTGAACCCTATATTAGCTTGGGCAAACCTACCTATGGTTTTCAGTCCATGGTTTTGGACGCGATGGTTTTCGGTCCATGTTATTGGATGCTTCGGCATGTATAAATATGTATTGTAACATTGAAAGGAATAGAATGAAAAATCAAGCTAGTAGTCCTGATTTTGGGATCCAGTGGGAAATCTCTGTGTATATGTGTTTTATGTCTTATGCTCTCGCATTTTTATTTTTCCCGTGATTTAGAATTCGTATGCAGGTAATTTTTGTACGGGGTTAAAACCAACAGGAAACAATTGGGCCATGGGTTGTAGTAGTTGAGTAACTAGTAAAACTTGTAAATTCCACCTAAATTTAAGGAGATTTATTATTTTTAAGTGTTTTAACACATGAATGCAGGTTGGGTATATACTGACCCACATGTACACACTTTTAACACAGGGAAAAGTAGCGTATGGGAAATAAAACATTGTTTTTTAGAATTTGGACCAAGTTTGGAAAGGAAGGGTTACCCTAGGCCATAACCAGAGCATCATATCTACCAAGACTAGTAAATGGTGCTATAACACGTATGGAAAATAAGTTATCCTTCCTTTGAATCTTTACCTTCTAGCCTTACAAACTTCTCAAGAATCCTGGGGTAAATCATGGCTTGTTGTTCAAAGCAGGATAGACACCCTATTTAAATTATAGCACTAAAGGCATAAAACAAAATAAAAGTTTGATATGCAATAGATTCATATCAAGTGTTGTATTGATCAGAAATATGTAGGGAACAAAGAGTTCAGTGTGGGAGACATAGTATTGAAATAGGATAAGGCCTAGGAATAAAAAGGTAAATGCAACAAATTTCAATCCTTGTGGATCAGACCTTTTACCATTCACGATAAGCTTGGACACCATACTTATCATCTTCAAACCTTAGATTGGAAGATTGATTCTCTTCCCATTAATGGCCAACATCTCAAAATTTATTTTCAGTAGCAACCTTGGGCTACATTTCTGCCTATGTACATATTTATTTATTTGATTGTTTCCATTCTTGTTCTGTTCATGTCACATCCTATATTTTCTTCTTCTTGTTTTTTTTCTTAGTGTACATAACTAATACCTTGTGTTGAATTGTTTTATTTGGTTCTAACAAATGTGGCAAATGTTTTAAGGGCTTTGTGACACTCAACAATACTTGGTTAACTTTTGGTCCCTTTTGTTTTCTTGGGTCTAATATCTTTAAGGTCAATGATGTATTAATAGAAAATATGATCCATCTAAATGGAAAGGTTTAAGTAGAACCATGATACCCGTATCTATTTTTTAGATCTCAATTCCTTGACTTGGTATTGTAAATAAATGGTGTTTTCCATGTCGATCCAATCGAGTTGAGAAGGGAAAGGAGAAACAAAAAAAGGTGAGCATATCAATTACAAAGGCATATAAGAATATTTGGAGGGAAAACCTATTTTTCTCTCAAATAAGTTAGAATACCTCTTCCAACCTGGTGACAAAACATCAATAAAATACCAATTAGCTTATTAAAAATAAAATAAGGGGTGAAAGAAGAGAAAGGATTCTTGTGCAGACAGGTGAAGCAAGAAACTTCATTGGGGAATTGAATAGGATCACAAGTAGCAAAACAATGCTCGTGTTTCCTCAAAGTGATTATGTTGGGGTACTGATTAGGCTTGCTGGCAGTGGAGCAATGTTAGAGATGGAACTAAAACTCTGATCATTCTAAAATCTCAAATACATACTATCCTTCTCCCCAATCAAAAATATTGAGATATGGTAAGATTTGTAATTGTGTTTTAGCACAAGAAAGGGAATAAAAGATACTACACCTATAACTAGGATAAGTGGGGAAGCAGAGGTTATCCACATGGTGAATCAGTACTTCCCAAAAGACTAGATTTTGTGCATAAATCTAGATATTAATAGAGAAGCTACAGCTCTTCCAGTGAATCGCCAAGTGTTGTCATTGATACAACACCCTCCAAATTTTTCCTTGCATTCAAATTTTGGAGCCTCCCTTTGATTATGTGAATAATTTTTTTGAGCTATTAGAGTGATCTAATATTTGTCCTCTAATTTTTCAAGTACCTTTCTAAAGAAATCCAAAGTGTCGTATATTGTTAGGGAAAGTATCATCCCTTATTAAAGGAAGTTTGACACACTGTTGAGAGGTGAATCTTCATCATACGTACATGCATTGGACACCTCCCCAAGGTATTGTGCACTTTCTCTTTGCAGTCGACACTTGTGTAGTAAAGGTATATCTTAAGTGTCACACTTGGAGTTAAGTGTTGCTTTGTTGTCATTTAAATGAATACATGATTATTTTTTGTATTATGTGTCTCCTTTTCATGTGGTTTATTGTTTATTATTGTGTTATCATGTTCAAGTATTGTTATATGATTTTACTCTCACCCTCTTGTCTCACTGATCCCACACTTAGTCATTTTCATATTTTTCATTGTCCTCACAACTTGCTTGATCAAATACCAACTCTTCGAACCTTAGCAAATATGCACTACATAGTCTTAAGCCATGGTGATGATTCCTTTTTCTCCAGGAACTGCACACTATGCAGTTCAAGAGGACAGTCTCCCTTAATTGCGCAATGAGCAAATACAATGCTTGGTTGCACTTGCTGAATGCACGATTCTGACCAACCTTACCTTGCTTTAGACATTGCGTAATCAAAGTGGATAGTGGAGCATCTTTTGGACCCTTGTAGTACTAAAATACATAATCCCTTGAGCATATCCGTTAGCCCATATGTATTTCATAATATCAATGCCTAGTCATGCATCCTTTCCTCTTAGACTTGCCTAATGCCTAATCCCTAACTTGCCTATACTTTCCAATTGCACATTGTGCAATATTAGCTCCTATTCCCTCACTCCTTACCTATTGTTCCTATGCATTATGCTTAACAAGGCCTCTCTCCTCAAACCTTTTGCATTGTCCCATCACAATCATCATGTTGAATGAGAAACAAGGTAGACTAGGTGATTTCATGATTGATATTGTCTTTTCATGAGTGAATTTAATTTGAAGTTGTTATTATTTGAACATGGCAAGATAATGTTCAAGGAGAACCTCAAGGAGATGTTGTAAGAAGACATTCATGGGGACAAAGCTCAAAGAGACCGTCATACAATGAAATGAAGGAACACTGAAGTATGATAGAAGGATGGAGATCAAGATGACATGGAAGACTTCAATACTATTATCAACCCCTTTGGAGGATGAAGATGACCTATCATGAAGATGTGAAGACATAATAGCAAATAGAAGAGCTTGGCATTTATACACTATAATGAACTCTTATATCGCCAAGTCATGACTTCTCAAAGTGTCACCACAAAATTCATATGTTGTCATGTATTTTGCAACAATTTTTGGAATGTAATATTGTAATTTTGTAATGAGAAAATGTAAAATGTAAGGAATCCCAAGGGCCCCACATGGAATGTGAAAAGTGAATAGAAATTTCTAAATTCATGTAGATCTGAAACGTCACATAGGAATTTTACAACTCGCATGGGAACCTAAGAGTCATAAGGGAGGTGGAGAGTCACCGCATTTGTTATAAATACACCCTCATAGCTCAAGAAAAAGAATTTTTTTATCTTAGCTTCTCAAGCTAGGCATAGGAGAGAAGATTAGTCTTTTGAGGAGTAAGTGGTGGCTTATTGTTCAACTATTGGAACTAGTGTTGTATCATTGTAATGATGTACCTTGGGACTTTCACTTAATGATTGGATCCGACACACTTTCATGCATATGTCAAGAATGATTGTAAGACTATTATTTCATTGTTTTTGGTATATGTTTATTTTTATATATACTAATGAAAATTAACTATTTCATTGGCTTTAGTATGCATCTTTGAATTAAGTGCCTCTTTCTTTCACGATCATTGTTTATTTGTGAACTATGTTGCAATATAATTAATGATTATTTTAGAAATATGAATGTGTATTTAATAGGATAATATTATTAAATTTCTCTTAAAGAATCACTTTCTCTTAGCTTCTATGAAATAACCTTTATACACTTTGCAATTAAACACTACAGAAGGTTAACTTGTTCACCTTGAAAGAATATGTGTTCTCTTTTGCATTTTTTATTGCAGTAAAGGAAAATCATTAAGAATATGGAAATGGAACCTATTTCTCAGATGGGGTTCCTAATCCAAATGATGTGAGGCCTAATTGGGACTTTGTATTGGGAAGACCCCCTATATGTTGGCGGTTTCTAGCATTGTCAATAGCCTTATAACGAAGGTGAGTTTACTTCAAAAGAGTTTGATGATTTTTGCAAACAACATGGAATCAAAAGGAATTTTACCATAACAAAGACTCCAAAACATAATCGTGTAGAAGAGAGAGCCAATAGATCACTTCAGTAGTTGGCCAGAGCCATGATGGCAGAAATATAAGTCTAATAGATATTATGGGCTGAAGACATTCATATAGTAGTGGTGATTCTAAACAGAACACTCTTTATATGAAACAATGATACAACTCCATATAAAGATTTGGTATGGTAGACCTGCAACAATCAAGCATTTCAGAGTGTTTGGAAGCAAGTGTTATATCAAAAGGAATGATGAAAATATTTGTAATTTTGATGCAAGAGTTTTTGAAGATAGTTTTCTTGGATACTCTTAGAATAGTGAAGGTTTTAGATGCTACAACAAGAATAGAAATAGGATAGTTGATTGCATTGATGTTAATGTTGATGAACACATTGATTTTGAAGACAATCAGCCAATAAATCATAGCTCCAGTAATCCAGTTAGCAATCATGAGAAGGATGATGTGCTATTTTCAGATGAATAAATTGAAGAACCCCTCAATCCACAATCAAAATATCCTACAAGATATGTGCAAAAGAATCAACTAGCTAACCAAATTGATGGTAACTTAAATTCAATCCCAAAATGATATCTAATATAATGCATTGCGTAATCCCCCATACTTAAGAAGAAGATTGTTCAATCCCTAAGCTCAAGTGCATGTAGCTCTCATATCTATGATGGACTCGAAGTATTTTACTTAGGCTAGCCAAAATAACAATTGGTTAAAGGACATGAATGAAAAGCTTGATCATATTGAGAAAAATCAGGCATTGGAGCTTGTTCCTAGACCAACAAACAAGAATGTGATTGGCATGAAGTGGGTATTTAGGAGAAAATTGAATGAAAATGGTGAAGTGGTAAGAAATAAAGCAAGCTTAGTTTGAAAATGCTATGCACAAATTGAAGGTTTATATTTTGATAAAATCTTTGTTCATTTTGCTCGATTAGAAGAACTACACAAGTTTTTGGCTTTTACTAGTTTCAAGCCACATTAAGATATATCAAATGGATGTAAAATCTACCTTTCTAAATAGAGAATTCCAAGAAGAAGTCTACATTGAGTAGCCTGATGATTTTCAAATATAATTTTAGGCCCCTATACTACTAGTGTAACCCTTTATTGTTATTAGTACAACCCACTTATTATATTGATGTACCCACGTAGTGCCCATATTGTTACTATAGAAGCCCACTATTTTTATTATTATGCCCTTACATTATTATTGTTATGTCAGCTCTGATTATGTTATGACCCTTTAGACTCCTATATATAGAAAGGAGGTCTTTTCATTTGTATCATCCATGAATTGTTCATTTATGTAATGTAAAGGAGGTTGCCCCCTCGAAGAGGCTGAATTCTAAGGCGTTGATCTATCTTTTCTATCTTTTCTTGAGCTGGTTTCATAACATATAAGATAAGATTGATTATGTTTTCAAGCTAAAAAAGGCCTTCTATGGTCTAAAGCAAGCCCCAAGGGCTTGGTATTCCAATTTGGATAGCTATTTACTCAAGTGTAGTTTTAAAAAAGGCGCAATTGATAGTAACTTGTATGTGAAATCCAATGATGGAAAATTTTTAGTGGTGGTTGTCTATGCTAATGATATTATTTTTTCGATTGATTCATATTGTCTAACTTGCCAACTGCAGCTGGTATGAAGGGTGAGTTTGAAATGTCTATTCTCGAAGAAATTTCTTATTTCCTTGGTTTGCATATTGCACAATCTTCCAAAAGGAATTTATATCTCCCAAAGCAATAATCTCAAGTAATTTTTGAAGAAATTTGGCATGGATGAATGTTCTTTGGTAAGCACTCTAATGGCTATAGGTTGCAAGCTTATAGAGACAGATGAATCCCCAGAAGTAGATTAGTCTTTATATATATATATCTATATCTATATATATGTGTGTGTGTGTGTGTGTGTGTGTGTGTGTGTGTGTGTGTGTATTATCAGAAACCTATTATATTTAAAATCCTCAAGGCCAAACATCATGTATTTAGATGGTATTGCTGAAATATTTCAACCAAACCCTAGACAGAATCATCTTCTTACTGTAAAGAGGATTCTCAAATATCTAAGAGCCACAATAGACTATGGACTTTGGTACCCAAGAGGTAAATATTTTTCACTAAGTGTTTTTATTGATGTTGATTGAGAAAGTGATGTAGATGACTGAAAGAGCACTAGTGGTGGTTCTTTCTTTCTCTGTGCATGTCTTATTTCCTGGTTGAGCAAGAAGAAAACTTGAATTTATCTCTATACTATTGAAGCAGAATATATAGCAGTAGCTTCTTGTTGCACTCAAATATTATGGATGAAATATACCTTAAAAGATGTATAAGTATTATATGATCAACCTATCCCAGTTATATTATATATTACAAGTGCAATCAACATGTCCAAGAATATTTTATTATATTGAAAGACAAAACATATTCCAATCACATATTCCAATCAAGTACCACATCCTCAAATAACAAGTTGTAAATCAGATTGTCAAGTTGGAGTATGTACCTGCAAAAGAGTAGGTAGTTGACATATTCACCAAACCTCTCCCAAGAGATGAATTTGAGCACTTAAAAAAAATATTAGGAGTAGTTGCCCTTACCTCCCTCCTGTAGATATTCCTCAAGAGGAAGAAAGGAAACCAACAAGCACTTTAAAATATTAATAGAAACATGTCATGTCCATAGGATCAACAAGACAGGGGTAGCTAAGTTGCAAGGGTAGCATATTGTGTTCTTTGTTATTGATGTCAAAGGGGGAGAAGTACAACAAAGGGGGAGTAATACCAAAAGAGAGAGAAGTAAGAGAAATAAGAAGTACAGGTTTTCCTTATGATTGTGTTTTCGATGTCTCCATCAATGCCAAAGGGGGAGACTATTAGAAATAAGTTTTCATTGATGCCAAATTGATGGCCAAGTCAAATATGGTAACAAGAAGATTAATTAAGGAGTAGAGACTTTAAAACCATTTTTAGTATCACAAATCATCTCAGGTGCACTTAGAAACTACTGAGATGGATAAATCTATAAAAGATATTTCCAATGGTATATTGAAGTTTGGAAAAGGCTTCTTGGATCAAAAGTTATTACAAGTCAAATTTTAGACTTAAAGAGATGAAAAGAGTCATAACAATCAATGTTCCAAGTTGGGCCTTGATACAATCTAACCCTCAACTAAGTTGAGCCTTCAACCTAGTTAGAGGTTAGGCCTTCAGGAGCTAGTACAGGTGCATAGCAAGAAAATGAGTTCTGACCCCTGACCCCCAATCATATGAGACCCTGTTGGGCCATCAAACCTAGTCAAAGTTCGGAAATAGAAGTACATGTGCAACAAAGGAAATCATCTGACCCTAGGCCCCCAAACTATTCTAGTTTTATTTTATTTTTATAAATAAATGCAATGAAAAATTGAGGTCTGGGTCCCCTCTTCCACTAACATGAACCAACTAGAAAATGGCGTATGGTGCATTTTGATTGGCTCACAGAGGTGATGTGGAAGGACATGTGGAGCCATAGTGGAACATGATATCAATAGATGAAAGGTTTGGGGTGACATAAAAATGAAGTAAGCACAAGTGACATGGAATTATGGACTGAGGAAATGTGGCATGTTGATTTGGACTTTTTGAGTGGCCAAGTGGGCCAAATTCAAGTGACATTTGGCACCACCCAGGAACTGTCACATGGAAAAGATTACATCAACAGGATGACATTAATATGATGACATGGAGAACATAAAAAGTTATGTTAGAGGTCCTATTTGATAAATTTTTCTTGTGTATTTGATTTTCAGTTAAAATATGAAAAATTAGGCATAGGTCGAGATTTCAGGCCAGTCAGTCCTCTGGGCCAATCAAAGGAACATGCTAGCACACAACAAGGAAAGTGGGTTGATCTCCAACCTCACGATCAACATTGAAAAAATTTCCTAGTGGAGAAAAAGAAATGTAAAGCACCTGACCATATTAGAGCCTAGTGAGGGCTCTGAGTCATATTAGTGAAAGTTCTAACAGGGAAGCGCTCTTAAAGTTAGAAGATTTTTTGGCAGAGTATGCCATATTCGGTAGTTTAATCAAAGTTGGAGGAAAATTTATCCATAACTAAGTGGTGGTTGGTGAATTTGGTGAGAAATACTATAATTGGTGGTATATTTGGTAAATTTTTCCAAATCTGGTGGTGCACCAAATTTAGAAAAACTCTACTATAACCTGTAAATTCCATAATAGAAAATTTGGATAGTTTAACTTAGATTTTCTTACATATAAAAAAGAGAAGAGTTTGGAGACATTAATACCACATTTATAAGACTTGAATGAAGTGGTAGATGGAAAAAATATGGATTCATTCTAGCAAAAGAGCTAAACTTAAGTAAAAGTTCTAAAACTAGAAATATCAGCTCAATTTCTATATAAGCATAATCAAATTCACAAAAATAGAGAGTCAATATTTTTTCAAAGGTGGATGATATTGATGTCTCTATTGTACATGGTGGATTGATTAGTGATCAGAGATTGGTGAAGGTGATTTTATGGTGTTTGTGTGAATAATTAAGGAGGAATTTATTTGTTTTTATGAAAAGTAGTTCCCTTCATGATTTGAGTTTGAAAATGGTATGAAATATGAATCAATGAGGCCAAAGAAAGTAGCAACTTGAATATTAGGGGTTGTAGCTCCTTCCAACAGTGGCTGGTAAATAGTAAGGGGTTGTAGCTCCTTTCAGTAGTAGTTGAAAATATCAGGGGTAGTTGCTTCTTTTAGTAGTAGTTGATAAACTAGGGAGTTGTAGCTTCCTTCTGGTTGTCGCTAGAGAACTTTGTAAGAACAAGTTGAAGGTTTCCTTTCTGAAAGTAACTGAAGGAAAGTTTGTAGAATCTATGTGTGTTATTTAGACTTTCTATGTTAATTCTTGTGTTCTCATATGAATTGTTTCTGAATTGTTTATTGTTTTCCTAATATTCTTTACTAGTGAAATAGAGTTCTAGAATTCTCACAATATAGATTCACCCCCCACCCTCAGTATTATCTTGGTTTCTAATAGTTTCAATTGTTGCAAGTCGCCCAGATGCGGGTGACTGAAAGGTTCATCGGTACGAAGGAGGAGCACAAGGAGGGCAAGTGGCAGCCCACTAGCGCCAGCTGTAAATGTAATGGGCCGGAGCGCTGGCCTCGCACAAACATATTAATGGCAGCATTAACGATGCCCTCCCTGCAACTTGTTTTAGGCACGATGGCATCTAGTCTGATCTTCATTCCCGCTGCTCCTCCGCATGCCCTCAGCTCCATTAAGGCGGCAGTCCCTGGTGATTCTCCGAGCGATAGCTCTACTCCCTGCTTTCCTTCAGCTCTGGTTCATGGTGCTTATAGCCATAAGTGTGTTCCATTTCCTGTGTATGCAGAGTGTTCTTTCCTCAATCGCTTCCCCGCTATTCCCTCTCTGTTTGTCCATCTTTGTTGGGCCTCAAGCGCCATTACCATCCCGGGCATCCATTCGGCTCTGGTTCCTGGTGCTCACAGCCACAAGCATGCTTAGTCTCTATTATTCTCTATGTATTCGCCCCTTAGTTGATTCCCAGCCATCCCACCTTTTTTTGTCTGTCCTGCTCTTATCAATATGCCTAGAGAGAGGCTCAGAATGGGGTGCAGACGCGGCGGTTTAGGTGCTCGAGCCACCCACCAGCATTCCTCAACCACTTCGGACCCCTCATCAGATGCTTCGGAGTTTTGTTGCTACATTTATCCTGCTACCAGAAGTGGCAGGGGCAAGGGAAGGGGGCAAGCCAGAGTCGGAGTCTATGTGCATCACTCGCATCCGCATACTGCCCGTTTTCGCATTCCTTGTTCTCTAGGAAACTCATCCTTCATCGTTTCTGTGACAATTGAAATGTGTGAGAATGCTATGGGTTTGGGGGAGGTTCATCATGGGGTTACTGTGGAATAGATGTTGGCAAGTCAAAATGTCACCCAACGCCCAGTTACTGGAGGATTGCAAATTATGAACATTGAAGCCAATGTTGGCCTAAGCGTGCCAGTGAGAGGAGAACCTTCAAGCTCAGCGGCCCATCCTTCTGACTCCAAGGACTCAGACCAATTTGGGTGCTGAATCATAAAAGAACAACCATCAACCTTGGATGAAGATTGAACCAGTCAGCGTCTCTAGTTTTTTTTATCGGCTACCGAAGAAGAAGTTCAACTCCCTCTCGATTTACAATTTTCATGCTTGTTTTAGGTCTTTGTCAATTCTATATGTCAGAGTCTGTTCATGTTTATATTTATGTAGGAATCTGTCCAAGAGACAGCTATGCTCAAGTCAGTCCTATATCACTGTAGGGGTCAGTTTTTGAGTTTTTTGGAATGGTCACTATCCAGATTTGGAATATGATGTTCTCTGAAATTAAAAACTCTGATGTAAGTCATCGTGCCGGTTCTCTTGTCAGGACCTCAAGAGTTTTTTGCAAAAATGCCAACTCCATGGCTAGAATTCTCGAGGCATCTGCCTCTCTGTAATATTTTTGTATGAATATAGGAATAGACCAATTGAGAAAAAAAAAGTGTTGCAAGTCACATAAATTACTTGCAAAAATCGAATTTAAGGTTGTATATTGCTACGATTAGAAGAGTGAACAAGAGTGTAAAAGAAGAAATTTGTTATTAGAATGTTGAAGTATTTCCTTTAACGAATAAATGAATGGATCCAGTCTGAAAATGTTATGAAAGGGGCATCTATGGTGTAACTATTAGGGTTTGTTTCCTCCAACAAGATGGTTCATGCAAATAGATTTAAGAGGTTGGTTCCTACACATTAGGGATTGCTGTTTGTAAAATATTATGGAGTTGGTGCTTCCTTTAGGTTGGAACCTTTTGTGGTTTTATAGTTTTATGGGTTTCCACATAAAAAATTGTGTCTCATATGTGTGTTGTTTATTTATGGTGTTGTGTGTGAGTGATTAGTGATAATGTAACTAATCTTAAATATTCGTAAAACTTGCATAATAATAATTCAACCCCCTCTCAATATTCTCTAGGTTTCTAACATTGCAGTAGCAGGGGTATGGGTGGTGGCAGGAGTGTATCACATCCTCTTTTTCCTAGGAACGTAAGGGGGTCTCTTTTCATATCCTCAAATTTTTTTATGACTAGTTTGATGCTGATTATTTCAATATTTGAGCTTCCTTCCTAATATGGTGTTACAATGCTTGGCCCTTATTCCTCAATAGGCATTGGAAATTAATTTGTAGCCAAGGGTGTTACGTCAATGTATTCTTCCTCCTCCATAGTTACAGTAGGAAGAGTTAGAACAATGTTGGGCTCCTTTGGTGGAGTTGCAATCATTGGGGTTGCAATTGTTGTGTTGATTTAATCATTGTTAATTTGACTAAATTGCAACCATTAATTTTCAACCCATGGTAGGTTTGTCTATGTCAAAGCAATATGCATTGTCTGTGCTGATACACTTCAACTAAGAGAAAAAATAAAATATGGAAACAAATGTCGCTGAAATTAATTGTAGAAAGTAACAATCATGTAGAAAGCAAAAACATTCTACAGAAATGAAATCACATTTCATTTCACCAAGGAAAAGGTATGCAACACAGCATACCACTAAATAAGATGGTTGACTGAATATTATGCTCAAATCAATCTTGTGTGACAACATATGAAAAATCTAGAAATAGAAATAAACCCATTCTACAAATTACACGGCAATAGAAATAACTTCACACTTACTGAAAGCAACAATAGTTAATCTACCACTATGCTACTATTGTTTCTGCAATCCAGTCTAAAGAGGAGGGCCCTTCCTTCCTAATAGGGTGCAAGGATGGAATGTGAATTAGTTAAGGTCCCAACACCATGTCTGTAAAAACATCAACAATTCTATTCTTTGTATTAAAATGGTTATGAATTACAGAAGAAAAATGATGACAATGTCCCCCCTTGTTTACATGGAACTAAGTCTCCTTTATAAGATTTACATGCCCAAAATAAGAAACAAATAAATCATGAGAATCTCACAATTCTCATGCTAATCAATATCAAGAGAGAGAATATAAATCATTACAACATGTTCTAAATACAAGCCCTATTGTTGTTACATCATTTCTCAAAATAACAACCGCCTTGAATCCTTAGCCTCCCATAGATAATACAATCTTTATGACAACTGTCATTATCCTAGTTAGTTGCAGTGTAGTCAACATCCCACAGTGTAACAACAATTTGAAGGTGTAACAACAATTCGTGGTGTAAAAGCAATGGTTTGAAATAGCAAGTACTCAAACCCCCTTTATGAATTATCACATGGTTGTTCATCCTTTTGCCATGGACTTTGGAGAATCACCTGAAAGGGACATATCCAGAGAATTTTTTACATATTTTCCATGGCTAGCCATCAAAAATATATCACCTCATTCATGTTTAACAAAAATGGAAAAATAATATGCCATAACAAAAATGGATTCTTATAATCGAGAAAAAGGTAATTATGATATAAAGTACACAGGTTCAGAGGTGAAATGGTCAAGGATGGGGGGAGGAATTTTTCTAAAATATGCACAAAACTTGCACCCAACATCTCCCCCAAGTTGAAGCAATTGCATGTCCTAATGAAAAATACTTTAGAGTTTGTTTCTATACTTCATATGCAATTCTGTTAGATTACAGGCTTTAGCGGTGTCCTCCTGAGCAAACCAGTAGTCTTTAGTGGCTAGCAATTAATGTGGCCAAGATTCCTCCTCATAATCACATAGTTGACACTGAGGCTAGTACTCCTCCATTGGAAGCCAAATCAAAGGATACTTAAACTTGAGCCCTATCCAAAAGGTGCCCAATAGATCCAAAATCTAGGCATATTCTGGGACTCGTGCAAGAACAACCATGAAATTTTGAAAACCAAACAGGTCGCTCTC
>APFE030351159.1:0-11676 GCA_000404065.3 Pinus taeda
ATCCGCACTGTTCGTTCACCCCTCGACCTGTTCGTTGTTCGAATAGTCCCGACCGCTACTTCCGCCTGAAAGCCGAAGTCTTCCTTCACATCGTCGCCTAAGAGCTGTTGTGCGAAGGTGCAGCGAAGACCGAATGCTCAAGTGATAGATCGAGCGAATGATTTGATGCCTTTGTCAAATGAGCGTCCTCCATATTTATAATGCCTCACGCTCATCTTGGTGGAGTGTCGGTTACTCAAGCCGATCCCCGTTTAGTTGAACGCCGCCCCAATTCTCTTGGCCGACGTGTAGTTTCGTTTCGGGTGGCGTGTTGTTTATCGTTCAGGGCGGGTCGGCCTATTTCATATGGCCGCCCACGCCCACGATATAACTTAACCGCCCTTTCATCTCCCGTGCGCCCGATCCATGTGTTTGTCCGCATCGCTAATCCATATGTCGTTTGGTCCTTACCCACGTCGCATGCCCGCTGTTCGGTCCTCATGCCCATGTCGCGCGCCTTGTTGTTCGGGTCTGCCCATGTCGCCTATGTCGTCGCTGTTCGGACTACACTATCGTTCGCCGGTTGCCTTAGTCGTTCGGGCGGGGCGCCTCCTGCGTTCGCCCTCGCCTATGTGGTCGTTCCGCCCGGGTGGGCTGTCGTTCGAACTGTCGCCCCTTTCCGCCGGTCACCGTGTAGACCTCACCCTTGTATCGTTCGTTCAGCACTTGGGTGGGTGCACGTTCGTGTCGCCCACCTCCCATCCCTCTCGTGCCAAACTTGTATTCGTTCGGGCGTTCTACCTCCGCTGTCCACCCATGCTGCTCGTGTGTCTCCTCCGATCCACCGGTTGTGTGTTTAGTCGTGCCGGGTCATTCAACCGGAACGTTGGGTGGGGACGTCGTTCGTCGACGTTCGGGCCGCCCGCTGTCGTACGGAGCGCCCGGTTCCCAGGGCGTTACATCCTCCCCCACCTTATTCCGTTGTCGACCTCGACAACCTCCACACCATCGTGCCCTCTTCGGCCTTCCATATCAAGTCGCCCTCCCGTTTCGTAATCCAGTGCACGGTTCGGGAGTGTGCATCCCATACTACACCAAATCGGAATTTAGACATCGACTCGGCTCCTCAATACTTCCGTCCTCTAAGTCACCATGGATTTCCTGTGCAAGTGTTAAGCAACACTTATCGTTTCGGTCCCTGGCTCAATTCCGTGTGGGAACCCCACAATTCTGTTGCCTATCGGACCAACCTGCTCAATCTCCTTTCGGGCCCACTGCCTTGAGCAACCAACGGTGAGCCCAACTTCTTGCTTCGTTTAATTCGACTTCGGGGGTGAGTCTGGTGGCTCACCCGTGTCTATCAACTCGGTCCACCTGCCAAGTTCTTTCTCCTCTAACTGTTGTCGATGTGTCTTCCGATCTTCCTCTCGGACGTTCGGTTCCCTACACACCTTACTTCTCTTTTCATCGTTTTCCACCAACTCCAGCCCTTCCGGCCTATCCAAGGTGCTACCCGTGAGCGTTCGAGTGACTGGTTTGTGTCCTTCAACCGCGGTCACTTCTTGTTTCTTTGTGTGAAGTTCTTTCGTGCATCTCCATGGTAGGATGTCCGCCCGTATGGGCAACCCGACCTTGCCTCTTTTGGCGCCCGAACCATCCACCAAATGCTCCCTTGAACTGTTTGTCATGCTGTCCCGAGGTCTCTTCGCAAGAGCATCCTCAGCCTTACTTGTATGCTTGCAGCCCGACTGCACTTCAACTTGATTGGCTTCAAGTTTACTATCGGTCATCTCGCTGCCCGCAACATTTTCCACCTGCGGAACTTCCTCCTCTTCGTCATCACGATCTGTCGCCTCATCGATCATGCGCTTCATGACCCGATCCTGCTCCATTCCTCGACAAAGCTCAAGAAGTTCTCTTTCAACGTTTTTCTCCAAGGCCGCAAGTTCTTCACGGATGCGGGGTCTTTCCTCCTTCATCCGTCTCAACTGATGTAAGGTAGACAAGAGTTTTCTTCCGCCCTCTCCCAAACTCGCCAAGTCTTGTTCACCCATGTGAGAGTCATCGTTCATCCATGCTGGTAAACGATCCGATTCTGTTTCAACTTGAGCGCTCTCAAGTTCTACCTCTATCGAACTTCCATCATTGTGCGTTTCCTCCTCCTGAGGGATCTCATCTGTCCATGTCGACAACCCATACGATCCTGGTTCTGCTTGACTAACTTCAAGCGCTGCCTTCATCATTTCTCCGTCAACATTTGCTTCTTCGATGTTCGGTTCGTATGTACCCACCAAGTATCCATCGACCCAGCTCAACGAACTAATCTTCCGAAAGTCCTCTGGGTGTTCCCGGTAGTGCATCCCCAACCTGTCTATGTAGTCGAGCTCCTCTTGCTCGATTACGACTTGTTTGCCCATTGTCGTGCGCACCTGTCACCTGTTCGTCCCGTCCGAATGTGACACACCTGCGATCTTTAAACCGGTCCTCCAACCGATGTCCGCACCTGCCGACCTGTTCACCTGTCAACCGTGCGCTCTTCAACTCTGCAACTGTTTCGTCCACCAGCTCCAACTGAGCTCTGATACCATCTGTCACGCCCCTATATCTTTTTTTCGAGAATACGGGGGTGCGGCACCACCTTTGCCGGGTTTCGGGCAAAGTGGACTACGCCTCTACAATTCGTTCGACACCGATTTAACTTATTTAAACCGTGTTTTCCTTTAATTCTTAACCACCGAACTGTTCTTATAATTAACAACCATATAAGATGTTATATCTGTTAACTTATAATTATCGTTCAGCATTTATAACCCATCACAAACATAAAACCGTAACCAAGAACAATACACGATATAAGCAGGTCCGACCCAAACCCGGGCGGCACCTCTGAAAACCGTCTTTACTTTACAAGATTACAGTTTTACAATTACAATTCGAGTGATCCGTTTGGCTTCACCCCTTGGACAATTAGCTTGCACGACCGACCGGTCGTTTACAACAGTCCGTTCGGACTTGTTGACCCAACCAATCACCCACACGATCAACGATCGTTCAGGACCCACGGTCTGTACCGAAACCTTACAGCAGATGTCGTGCCTTTGGTGCGCACTGCCTGTGCCTAACCGTCGCACTGTTACACTGATTCGTTCGGACCCCGTCACCGTCCAAGTGTTATCCGCACTGTTCGTTCACCCCTCGACCTGTTCGCTGTTCGAACAATCCCGACTGCTACTTCCGCCTGAAAGCCGAAGTCTTCCTTCACATCGTTGCCTAAGAGCTGTTGTGCGAAGGTGCAGTGAAGACCGAATGCTCAAGTGATAGATCGAGCGAATGATTTGATGCCTTTGTCGAATGAGCGTCCTCCATATTTATAATGCCTCACGCTCATCTTGGTGGAGTGTTGGTTACTCAAGCCGACCCCCGTTTAGTTGAACGCCGCCCCAATTCTCTTGGCCGACGTGTAGTTTCGTTTCGGGTGGCGTGTTGTTTATCGTTCAGGGCAGGTCGGCCTATTTCATATGGCTGCCCACGCCCACGATATAACTTAACCGCCCTTTCATCTCCCGTGCGCCCGATCCATGTGTTTGTCCGCGTCGCTAATCCATATGTCGTTTGGTCCTTACCCACGTCGCATGCCCGCTGTTCGGTCCTCATGCCCATGTCGCGCGCCTTGCTGTTTGGGTCTGCCCATGTCGCCTATGTCGTCGCTGTTCGGACTACACTATCGTTCGCCGATTGCCTTAGTCGTTCGGGCGGGGTGCCTCCTACGTTCGCCCTCGCCTACGTGGTCGTTCCGCCCGGGTGGGCTGTCGTTCGAACTGTCGCCCCTTTCCGCCGGTCACCGTGTAGACCTCGCCCTTGTATCGTTCGTTCAGCACTTGGGTGGGTGCACGTTCGTGTCGCCCACCGCCCATCCCTCTCGTGCCAAACTTGTATTCGTTCGGGCGTTCTACCTCCGCTGTCCGCCCATGCTGCCCGTGTGTCTCCTCCGATCCACCGGTTGTGTGTTTAGTCGTGCCGGGTCGTTCAACCGGAACGTTGGGTGGGGACGTCATTCGTCGACGTTCGGGCCGCCCGCTATCGTGCGGAGCGCCCGGTTCCCAGGGCGTTACACTATGTCTTGTGAATGCTACTCAATATTATATCGAAATAACTATTTTTCACTCAATTTATACACAACTTCACAAACTTACTAGTTTTTGTTTCTTGTAAATCCCACTTAATATTATACTAGTGAAAGGTTTCTATTGAAATTATTTGCAATTTTATGGACTTCGTGTTACATTGAAGTTATATTGAAGCAACAGGTTTACTCAAATTATGTGCAATTGTACGGGCCTCCTAGAATATGAATACACTATGATTTTTTTCTAGCACTAGTGAATCACACGAGTAGCTTGTCAGGATGTAAGCTAGGTCCTTGAGGTCCTTCATTAGTGAACTGACAGTAGTTGTGCATCGGTGGGGATGAAAGATATCCTATCACGATGTAAGCTAGGTCCCTGAGGTTCCCCATGAGTGAACTAATAGTATTTGTGCATTCGTGGAGATGAAAGATCTCTGCTTAGACCTCACACATTCCAATTTCACTCTACTCAAAATTCTTAGATAAAATATTGTAATTACAAAGTATGGAAAATTCCACTTTAAATTCAATTAAAATTGAACCACAGTCCAAAGCATTAGGAGTATGTCAAGATTATTTCATAAAATACGTACTATTTATCATTTACCAAATATCAAAGAAATTCAAACACATTCCAAATTTACTCTGAATCTGAAGAGAATTCCTTGAAAAGAATCTCAATGTTTTACCCAACTGCTTTGCACGAGAATTTCAAGAAAAGCATCTCATGCTTTTTCGTTATATACATTGATCCGCTCTCTTGAAAATAATATCAATGTTTTACCCGACTGCTTTGCACGAGAATTTCAAGAAAATCATCTCATGCTTTTTCGTTAGATACGTTGATCCCCTCCTTTAAGGATCACAACTTTTTTGAAATACACGAGAGATGACATGGAAATAGATTAAGTTGTTATTGAAGTTAAAGAAATAAATAGCCTCAATTATATTGAATGGGTGGACAACAAAAGCAGAAGACCACAAGGGGCCTGCGCCAGATTACGTTACTGAATATCAAAGATTCCGTCTTAAATTCAAATTCAATTTGAACGTTGAACATTCCAAATTTTTGACGACGTGGATAGATGACTTTGTTTCCATTTTTGCCCCTACGTGGATAGATGACTTCTCGAAAAGAATCTCCGTAGAATTTCAAGAAACGCATCTCAGGCATTTCCATTTAGACATTGATCCGCTCCTTTAACGGATAACAATTTTTTTTGAAATACAATTGGATTGGGATCCGCTCCTTCAATGGATCACATTTTTTTTAAATACATAAGGGATGGCCTGAGATCCGCTTCTTTAACCCTCAGTTGGTTCCTCTGTTTCTGTCTAAATTGTGTCTGTGTTGTGTGTATGTACCGTGTAGCATTTCATGGAAAAGAGCCTAGATGTTTCATCGTTCGCATTTCCAGTAAAATGCCTCGTTGTCTTGTGTAGCATATTTTATTGTACTTGAAGTGGAAGTGCTTCTTGTCTGTGACTCTATGCCTGTGGGTCTGTCCCGTTTTGTTGCAATGGATGTTATTTAAATGTGAATTCGACCAAGAAGATGAGCGAGTGAATGAATGAAAGTCGGCACACTGAAATACACACTTATATCATCTATCTCTCTTCCTTTTCATTGTCTTTTGCATTGATGGCCTCTTTCATTGTCTTTGGCATTTGATTGCTTCTTTATATACATGTCGGTTTGTCCTCTTGACAAAGTCCTCTTGTTTTGTCAAAATGGATGTATTTAAATCTTAACTCGACCAAGAAGATTAGCGAATGAATGAATGAAAGTCGATCCAGATGGATGGACATTGTTTTTTATTTTATCATTTTTCATAATTAGTAACATGTTTATGCTTCATGATGATAGAATTTTAAATGTTTGTGTTTTTATTTTATGTATTGTATGTGTTTGTTTGTTTATTCTCTTCTTTTTATATGAACTTTGGAACATGAGAAAGGCTTTTCATTAGAATATGTTATATGGATGGTCATTGCCCAAATTGTACGTTGACTTGATACAAGTAAAATTTGTGATGATGTTTCACACATAAAATATAAAATATAAGATTATTGTGTTATCGAGACAAAAGTAGGAAAATTGTTTTTAAAAATTCAGGATTTGTTGTGTTAATGAGACAAAGGTAGGCAAATTTGGTTAGAGTGGTGGATAGGGTGAGGGGGAGGGGGAGGTAGAGATATGTGGGGTGGGAGAGGGGGAGGAAAACAAAGAGGTGTAGGGGGAGAGAGAGAGAGAGTGAAAGAGGGAGAGGGAGAGAAAGCAAAAGAGGGATAGGGGGAGGGGAAGAGAGGGGGAGAGGGAGAGGTAAAGAGAGAGGGAGAGCGGGTGGGGAAAGGGATGAGGAGAGGGAGGGAGCAGGAGAAGGAGAGAGGAAGGGAGGGAGAGACAAAGAGGGAGAGATGCGGAGAGAGGGAGATGGGAAGAGAGAGAAGGAGGGACTCAAAGGGAGAAGGGATGGTAGTGGGAGTGATAGGAGGGGTGAGATGGGGTGGGAGATTGTGGAGAGAGGAGGATAGGGTGAGGGAGAAGGGTAGGTAGAGATAGTTGGGGGGAGAGAGGGGGAGGGAGAGGGAGAGAGAGAGAGAGGTAGGGAGGTGGAGAGAGAAGGGGTGGTATGGGGAGTGATGGTAGGGAGAGAAGGAATGGGTGATGGGGGCGAGAGGAGGATAGGGTGAAGGAGAGGGGGAGGTAGAGATAGGTGGGGCAAGAGACAGGGAGGGGAATAGTGAGGGTATGGGGAGAGGGAGAGAGAGAGTGAGAGAGGGAGAGGGAGAGAGAGAGTGGGAGGGGGAGAGGGAAAGAGAGTAGAAGGGGGATAGTGGGAGGGGAAGAGAGTGGGAGAAGGAGAGGGAGAGAGAGAGGCAGAGGGGAAGGGGCAAGGGAGGGAGAGACAAAGGGAGGGAGAGACAAAGGGGGAGGGACAGGGAGAGAGATGGAGAGGGTGATGGGGAGGGACGGGAAGAGAGAAGGGTTGCCAGGGAAGGGAGGCAAGGAGAGAGAGGAGGATAGGATCAGGGAGAGGGGAAGGGGGAGAAGGGGGGAGGGAGAGACAGACAGATAGGGGGGCAAGGGAGACATTGAGGGGAAGAGAGAGAGATATAGAGAGAGAGGGAGAGGGAGAGGGAGAGGTGGAGATGGGGAGATCGTGGGAGAGATAGAGAGAGGGAGAGGGAGAGAGAGGGGGAGGGACATGGAGAGAGAAGGGGTGGTAGGTGGAGTGATGGGAGTGGCAGAGAAGGGGTGGGAGATTTGGGATAGAGGAGGATAGGGTGAGAGTGATGGTGAGGTAGAGATATGTTGCGAGAGATAGTGTGAGGGGAATAAATAGGTGGAGTGGGAGAGGGAGAGAGAGAGTGAGTGGGGGAGAGGGAGAGAGAGTGGGAGAGAGAGAGGTAGATAGAGGGAGAGGGGGAGCGGCAAGGGAGGAATATAGGGAAGGAGAAGGAGACGTAGAAATGAAGGGAGGGAGAGACAAAGTGGGAGAGATAGGGAGAGAGAGGGAGAGGGAGAAAGAGAGATGGAGGGACACATAGAGAGAAGGGGTGGTAGGCGAAGCAATGGGAGGGGGAGAGAAGGCATGGGAGATGGGGGAGAGAGGATGATAGCGCAAGGGAGAGGGGGAGGAAAATAAAATAGTGTGGGGGAGAGAGGGGGAGGGGGAGAGGGAGAGAGAGGGTGGTAGTGGGAGAGAGAGTGGAAGAGGGATAGGAGGAGGGGAAGAGAGTGGGAGAGGGAGAGGTAGAGAGGGGGGAAGGGATAGGGGCAAGGGAGGAGCAGAGGGAGGGATAGGGAGAAGGGGAGAGGGAGGGATAGGGAGTGATAAAGGGGGAGGTATAGGGAGTGATGGAAGGGGGAGGTATTGGGAGAGAAATGGAGGGAGGAATGCAGAGAGAGGAGGGGTGGTAGGGGGAGTGATGGAAGGGGGCGAGAAAGGTTTGGAGATGTCAGAGAGGGGAGGATAGGTTGAGGGAGAGGGTGAGGCATAGATAGGTGGGGGGAGATACGGGAAGGAAAACAGAGAGTGGGGGGAGATACGGGGAGGAAAACAGAGAGTGGGAGGGGGAGAGGGAGATAGAGAGTGAGATGGGGAGAGGGAGACAGAGAGGAAGAGGGATAGGGGGAAGGGAAGAGAGTGGGAGAGGGAGAGGTAGAGGCAAAGAGATAGGGAGAGCTAGATAGAGAGGGAGAAGGGGAGGGGCAAGGAAGTGGGAGAGGGAGGGAGAGGGGAACGGAGGAGGAGGGAGAGACAAAGGGGGATGGATGGGGAGAGAGAGGGATAGAGAGACCGAGAGGGAGGGTAAGAGAGAAGGGGTGCGAGGGAAGGGAGATAGGGAGAGAGAGACGAGGAGAGAGATATGGGAGAGAGAGGAGGATATGGTCACGGATAGGAAAGGAGAGAGGAAGGGTGAGAGAGAGTGGGAGATATGGAGATAGTGGGAGAGATAGAGAGAGAGGGACAGGGAGGGAGGCAGCGAGAGAAGGGGTGGTAGGGGGATCGATGGGAGGGGGAGAGAAGAGGATTCTCTAAATAAATTTTTATATACCCTAAACCTTAAACCCTATACCCTAAACCATAAACCCTAAACCCTAAACCGTAGGCATTTTAGAACATTTTTAAAAGCATTTTGTAACTTTTATTTAAGTGTTTATTAAAATAAGTTAATAGGTTGTTATAAACCTTAAACCATAGACCTCAAAACCTAAACCCAAAAGCCTAAACCCTAAACTGTAAACCCCAAGTCCTAAACGTTAAACAATAAACCCTAGGAATTTTAAACCATAAACCCTAAACGCTAAAGCCTGAGAATTTAATAACATTTTAGAAACTATTTGTAATTTTTATTTAAGTTCTTATTGAACGAATTTACTAAAATACTATAAACCGTAAATCCTAAAACCTAAACCCCAAATACTAATCCCTAAGCCATAAACCCTAATAATTTTATGATTATCTATCATAAGGGAAGACCACACTTGCGTATGTGAGTGTAGGAGGGAGAAAATTGTGGTACATGAGATACCCTGACCTTGTTTTTCCACCTTTCTCTATAAACCTATTTTCTTTTATTTATTTTTCTTCATAACTCCTTGATGCTCAATAAGATGAATGCATTACGTGTAATATGTAGCAGCGGATACCCACTTAAGGTGGGATGGTTCATCCCTACACCCTAAAACCTAAACCCTGAACCGTTAACCGTAAACCCCAAACCATAAGCCCTAAACCCCAAATCTAAACACTAAACCCTGAGGATTTGAGAACAGTTTAGAAATTGTTTTATAAATTTTACTTAAGTTTTTATTAAAAAAATTACTAAGGTGTTATAAACCCTAAACAAAGAACCCTAAACCCCAAATTTTAAATCTTAAAACTTAAACTGTAAGCATTTTATAAAGTGTTATAAACCTTAAACTGTAAACCCTAATCCCTAAAGCCTAAACTGCAAATGCTTAACCCTAATGCCTACACCCTCAACCCCAAACCCTAAATCCTAAACCCTGAACCCTAAACTCTAAAGCATAAACCCCTATCCCTAAACCCTCAACTGTAAACCTTAAACCCTAAGTATTTTATAACATTTTAAAATGTGTTATGTAACTTTTATTTAGATGTTTATTAAAAGCATTTACTAAAGTGTTATAATCCCTAAACTCTAAATTATAAACCCTAAACCCTAGATTTAAAACCCTAAACCCTAAACCCTAAAACACAATCCCTATACCCTCAAAATTTTATAGAATTTTAAAAATGATTATGTAAATTTTATTTAAGTGTTTATTAAAAGTATTTAATAAAGTCTTATAAACCATAACTCGTAAACCTTAAACCCTGAACCCTAAAACCTATAGCCTAATCCATATACCCTAATCGTTATGCCCTCATCGTTTTATAACATTTTAAAAAGTGTGTTGTAACTTTTATTTAAGTGTTTATTAAAAGAATTTACTAAAGTGTTATAAACCTTAAAATCTAAACCTTAAACCCTAAACCCTAAACACTAAACCCTACAAATTTTATAAACCTTAAACACTCTACCCTAAACCCTAAGCCCCAAACCCTAAACCTAGCACCCCAAACCCCAAACCCTAAACCCTAAATCGTAAATGCAACACATTTTATAACATTTTAAAAATCGTTTTGTAATTTTTTTTTAAGTGTTTATTAAAAGATTTTATGAAAGTGTTATAAAACCTAAGTTCAAAATTTTAAACCCTAAACCGCAAATAATAAACCTCAAACCCTTACACCATAAACACTAAGCATTTTATAACATTTTAAAAAGGGGTTCGTAACTTTTATTTAAGTGTTTATTAAAAACAATTACTCAAGTGTTATAAACCCTAAGTCACAAACCCTAAAGCCTAAAGCCTAAACCCTAAACCTTAAGCATTTTATAACATTTTAGAAACTATTTTGTAACATTTATTTAAGTGTTTATTGAAAGCATTTACTAATGTGATATAAATTCTAAAACCTAAACCGTAAACATAAAACCAAAATCGAAACCCAGAAACCTAAACCCTATGAATTTTATAACAATATAAAAATCATTTTGGAATGTTTATTTAAGTCTTTATTAAAATAATTTACTATGGTCTTATAAACCCTAAACCATAAATGTCGAAGGCCAAATCACAAACACTAAACCCTAAGCATGTTATATCATTTCAAAAAGAATTTTGTCGCGTGGAGGGGAGATTTCCAAAGAACTAGAATGAAGGAATTCTCCAAAACCAATAGGAAGGAAAAAGAGAGCGAGAGGCGAAGAGGGGGAAAAAGTCCTCCTTCACCTCATCCTCCTTCGCACCCTCCCATGCCTCCTTCCCCCTCCTTCCTCTACCTTCCCATCCTCCCATCTACCCTACCTCCTTCCCCACCTCCTTGCCTCCCCGTCCTCCCTGTCCTCCTCACCCACCTCCTAGACCTCCATCTCCCTACCCCTCTTCCCCCTCAACCTACTCCATTGCAGCCTCATCTTCCCCCCATTCTTCTCCACCTCTTCCCCCTCCTCTCTTGCTGCCTCCCCCTCCTCATCCTCCCCTGCTTCCTCCTCCCCCCTGCTTCCTTTTCCTCTTCCCCCGATGTGTCTTTGGCCTCTTTCCCCTCCACCTCTGCTTGCTCCTTCTCCTCTGTGCCTGCACGCACCACCCTACCCCTCCCCCTATTTACCCCTCCCCTATCTCTACCTCCCACACTCCTCTCACAACCACCCCTCCACCTCTTTTCCCTCTTCCTTTGTCGCCTCCTCCAACTTCGTCGCCTCCTCCTATGTCTCTCCCCCTACTCCCTTATTCCCTTTCCTTAATCCTCCTTGCCCACCTTGTCTACCTCCCCATCCTCTCCCTCGTCCTCCCTTCACCTCCTCCACCTCTTCCCCCACAGCCTCTTCCACCTATTTCCCCTCCTCTTTCTCCTCCTCCTCAACTCCCTCCTCTCCCTCCTCCTCCTAACCCTCCACCTCCTCCTCTCCCTCCTCCTCCTCCCCTCCTTCCCTCCTCCTCTCCCTCCTCCTCCCCGTCCTCCCCATCTTCCACCTCCTACATGTCCTCC
>APFE030351165.1:40952-79537 GCA_000404065.3 Pinus taeda
AAAGATAACATAATATTTCTTTTATTAATTTTATATATCGGTAAGGTAAGGTAGGAAGGTGTTATTGTCATATAAAATGAAGCAGAGATATAATGTTTGGGATTATGTAGTTGATATGGTTCTTGAGGTTGGTATTATGGAAACATCAAGCAAATATCTTTGTTGTCTCATTTATCGAATACATTTTAGGTTTGTCACTTCAGTTGAATGAATGATGTGTGTGAATGATTTCACATCTCATGTGAGGAGAAGGTTGAGTCTCTTATTGTTCTTTGAATTTGATCGTTCATCACTTTATTTTGCCAACCTTTTGATTATTTTCTAATATGGGTCCTTCTTACCTCTTAATATTGATCCTTTCTACATGTTAGTCTGCATCTTCTTTCCATAAAATCCTCCTCTACCTTCTATTAATTCACCTCCAACTATTCTCCCCGTCGATCTACCAAATCGACACCAAGTCTATTGTTTGTGTAACAACTCCACCTAGAGTTTAATTCTTGATTTGTGCAAAGCTAAAATGCCATGAGGGAGTGCTTCTCACTCTAGCCATAAAGGCAGATTATGGTTGAGAGCTTGAGGAACCTATGCAAGATATATGGACACTTGTGTGGGGGAACAAGACAAGAAGTCGGCCTCAATGTATCATGAATATGTACCTGGACACATTCGGGAGGAAATTGATCTAGTGGAAGAAGAAATCATAGGAGAGAGGGGTGTAATTCATGATATGGATATGGATTCTAACCCAAGAGATTGGATTCATAACCTAGGAAACTCGTGAGCTAGAGATACCAAATATTGGAGGGTTGTTGACCTCTACTGAAACATCAAAATGTTAGTTGGTAGAATTCTTCTTGACATATAAGGAGAAGCCAAAAAAGAAATCATTTTACAATTAGATGAAGTTTAGTCTCAATTCAAGGATATCAGTGGAAGATTACCAACATCAATTCATCCAAGACCTAATCATCAATATGGAGATTTCTATATTCATCATTCAGGTTTTGGAGGATCTTCTCCTCCACTAGGTGTCATTGTTCATCACATAAATCAGTTTATCATACTTAGCACTACAATGTTTTTGATGTTAGTCTAGACGATTAATTTTATGTTTTTCAAGATGAACATAGCTTCTAGGATATTCAGAGAAACTTTCTGCTATTGTTTTCTTATCAAGAATATGACTTAATTGATTTGGAACAAGAAACTTCTCCATTGTTATTGGTTTTCTTTCTCAAGTAACAAATTATAATATGGTTTTCTTCATAATCAACTTTTCTTTAAAAAAATTATGTATTAAATTAATTAAATAAAATTAATAAAATTTTATTTTATTGGTGATTAAAAATAATATATAATAACAATTTATAATAAAATCATATTTAAAAAATTATTCTTATTGATATTAATAAAATTTAAGTTTTAATTTATGATTAAAAATTTATTGTATAAGAACATTATTATAATAAAATTTCATATTTATCCCCATTAAGAGTGGCTGATTTGGTAAATGTGATGTCTCGGTGCAATTCAAGCCCTCCCACGCGACAGTAATGAATACAAGTTATGGTGAGTACATCAAATCGCGTGGCCTGTCGATGAATGTTATGGAGATCATGTTAGTTTTAATTCCCTTGATGTTGGATGTAGTAAATAGAATCATTGTTTGGGAATTGAAAAGTTGTGTTTTGGAAGGTTTCATCAACTCAATTCACTCGGATGCCTCCTCCGGAGAGCCAAGTCGGGGTTTCAAAGTTGGTGCAGACTGGAAAGCAAGGGAAACATTGTAAACAAGAGTTACTCAGGTGCTTATATGGGATCTAGGGTTTGTGTATGCAAGGTGATTGCAAAAATCTGATAGCCCTGCGACCTCACCTGTATTTGTTGGAAGGCATCTCGTCTTGTGGCCTCGACCCAACAACGCAAAAATATTTGTAGAGGTAATCCTATTGTCTTGGGCTCTATTTAGGTTTCATGTTTTTGTTATTATTGTGTGGTGTTGGAATCAAAATGTACAAGCAGTTTTGTCGTTGTGGCTCGTGGGTTGGTTGATTGGGTGTATAAGTGGTCTTTGGTTAATTGAGAGAAGCTAGAGTGGTTGGGGTTTTGGCCCTTGACCTAGCACGATCGAATTTCGGAGGCTCACTCGGCTCTTAGTGTTACATAGGCTTCATGGTTGTTTGAAACAAGAATGGGCCATATCAAACCAAGTAGTTGTCGGCCCCTGAATTCAAGATTCCTTCGACCTTAGTGTGTTTACTCCTTTGTGTGAAAAATTCTTTCAATTCTTCCTGTACTAGGGGTTCTAGGCTTGCCCCGAAGCTTGGGTTGAGTTTGGGCTTGTTCTAGGGTCAGGGCCTAGAAATTCTAGTGTGTTTTGCAGAGAGTGGTTAGTGGGCATGACAATTGCCCTGTTGTGAGGTCTTAGTGGACATTTCATTAGGTCCAAATGATAGGGATGATACGCTAGTGTGGTCGTGCCCATCGAGGTGGTGATCATTGTGGGAAGCAGGGAGCTCGAGTTGACAGGCCAAGGGCGATGAGTGAGGAAGTGATGTGATTCATAAACTACCTTGGATATTCCATTAGATAATTCACCACAACAGATCTGATAATATTATGTTAAAAATATGAAAATTCTACACTATTACAATTTTATTAAACTTTAATATATGTAGATTTAAATGTAATTAGTGGATGCATGTGAATGGAAATTATGAAAAAAAGTAGAGAACAATAAAATAAGCCCACACAGACACATAAGACACAGTATATTCTCTTGGAAATCCTTTCGGGAGAAAACTTAGCTGGAAGGTAAGGTCACTTGGCTCTCTTTCTTTCTCTAGAAATATGGTTGCATGTGTAAAGAAGTAATGTCAATGGCCCGTGGATTTCTACAGTGTACATATCCTCTCTGTATGCTCTACCTCCTATCTCTCCTAGCTATATTTTCTCACCTATGGAACAAAAATTCTCTCGAATGAATGGAATGTCTCTTCCTCCTAGTGGCTCGGTTATAACACAACCCGATAGCATACTAGTGGTTAAGTTTGACTACATCAACTCTTAACTAGGGTTACAATATAGAATCTTCTAGAGTCTTTTACATCAAAATCATGTGGCTAGCCCCTTTTCCATGAATAATGGGGGTTGACATGACATCCTCCCAAACAATAGGTGTGAAAACAAAAATATCAACTTCTAAGTGGCATAACTTTTGCATACGGACTGATTGACGTGCTTCTTGCACCGTTGGAAAGATATCTATGTGTAGAACAACATAAAAATGTGGTGCACTAGACTAGAAAAGTTTTACCCCAAAAAACCATCGTTTGATGCCTCAAAATGCTCCCTTAAAGTTTCAAACCCTGTCTCACCAAACCTGGTCCCGTCGGTAAAAGGGTCCCGTGAGCTCTAATTCCTCTACTTTTTCCACTCCAAATGCATCCATATGGATGACAAATAATATAATGATCTAATCTAGATTATGATGGGAGGTATGGAAATGGAAGGAGAGGCGGTGCAGGTCCAGGCCCATTCGTTGGGTCGCGTAATTCAGTGGCCCTCCCTTGGCACAATTGTTGATCAACTACAAGATATCCAAGCCAACCTAGACATCCTCTGTGAATAGAGATATGAGAACTAGAACAAGATTGTGGCATACATCAAGGACATCCAGTATAGCCATAATGAAATCCTGGAGCAGTCGGATTTTGTGAGACGTAGCTTGCATTGCACAAATGTGATAATGGACGAAATTGAGGTGCATTTGGCTCACATAGACTTTCATGTCCATGAAGACGATGACCCTCTAACAGCTCTAGGTGGTCAAGCTTTATATCCCTCTCCTTAATATGAAAATTACTGGTTGTTTTTTAGTTTTGTATGTGTTTTGGAGTATTTGGTCATTTTGTCCATGTGATATAGGAAATGAATGGGTACATCTCTTATGTTTTTGTCCGACTCTCTTTACTAACAAATCCGGTCAAAGTGAAGTAAAAAAAATTGTAAACCATCAAAATATAATTTGTTTTCCTCTAATAATATAATTATAATTAAAATCTAAAAATAAAAATAAATCATATTTAAATAATACGTATTCCTTTAATGATTATATTATAGTTTTTTTTGCTAAATTTTCATGAACCCTGTCAGACCAGGAGGTAACTCCTCAAATCAATTCATGTTATTCATTTAGGTTGTTCATTATTATATACAAGAGGGAGTGACTGTTCAGTTCATCTCCCAGTGACTCTCCATATTTTCTATAATTAATGTACATTAATTACAGTTGTTCACCCAATCCCTATGATTAGGTGTCAACATTCCCCCCCCCCTTAATCTGCAGGGATGTTGGTGAGTCCAAGCATTGTTCAGAATCTTTCAAGATTTTCTCTTCCAAGCGCTTTGGTGAAGATGTCTGCAATTTGCTCATTAGTGGAACAATGGCGAAGATGGATTGTTTTGGCCTCAACATGATGTCGAATTAGATGATATTTAGTATTGATGTGCTTCGTTTGATCATGGAACTTTGGGTTCTTGGCCAACTTTATTGCCAAGGTATTGTCAATCATGAGTGGAGTCGATTGTACTTGTTTTACCTGCAAATGTTCAATAATTTTCTTGAGCCACACAATTTCTTTTGTTGCCTCAGTTGTTGCCACATATTTTGCCTCTTTTGTGGAATCTACTGGAACTATTTGTTTACGTGATCTCTAGGAGACAGCTCCTAATCCAAGACTCATAGCATAACCTAAAGTAGATACCCCAACTTCTTTGTCTCCATCGAAGTCTGAATCAGAGTATCCAAACAAGCTGAAATCGCTCACTTGTGTATATTTGATTCCAAAGTCTTGAGTTCCCTTCAAGTACTTTAGAACTCTTTTTGTAGTAGACCAATGTCCCTCACAAGGATTTTGCATAAACCTGGAGAGGATTCCAACAACAAACAAAATGTCTGGTATGGTAGTAGTTAGGTAGTTGAGACTTCCTACAAGTTGTCTATACTTTGCTGCATCCTCAAATTCTTTTCCTTCAATGGATGTGAGCTTTAAGTTTTGTTCCATTGGAGTAGTCAGAGGATCACATTCAGTCATGCCAAACCTATTCAATAGATCTCCAATGTCATTATTTTGAGAAAGGAATATGGACTTTGGATGTTGAGTTACTTGAATAACAAGATAGTAATGAACATAGCCCAAATTAGTGATTTCAAAACCTTTCCTCAATTTCTTCTTTATGGATGCAATGTAGCTTCATTGTTCCCTGTCATCAAAAGATCATCCACATATACCACAAGATATACAATTGTTTTGCTAACCTTCTTGACAAACAAAGTTGCATCATCAAGATCATAATGTTTGAAATTGAGTTTTAGAAGATGCTCAGTTAGTTTTTCATACCAGGCTCATGGTGCTTGTTTAAGGCCATACAAGGATTTCACAAGTTTGCATACTTTATGTTCATGTCCTTTCACAACAAATCCTTCAGGTTGGGACATAAAAACATTATCTTTTAGATCTCCATTCAAGAAAGAAGTTTTTACATCCATTTGATGGACTTTCCAACCATTCTGATCTGTTAGGGCAAAAAGTGTCTGGATGGTAGCCCATTTTGCTGTGGGGGAAAAATTCTCCTCATAATCGACCCCTCCTTTCTGTGCAAAACCTTTTGCCACAAGCTTGCCTTTGTGCTTGTCAAGTGAGCCATAAGCTTTATACTTGTTCTTGTAAACCCACTTGCAGCCAATTGGTTTGGTTCCCAATGGAGGATCAACCAGCGTCCAAGTGCCATTCTTTATCAAAGCATCATACTAATTTTGCATCGCTTCGTTCCATTCATCATGAGAAGCAGCTTCTTTGAAGGAAGTTGGTAGAAAATTTGTAGACAAATTCAATTCACAATCATAAGAAACATCCATATCAATAGGTGAATTAGTCATCTACATCACCTCCATTTTGCCGGTTTGAATTTCTAGTTCCTGTCTTTCCAACCTCATCAGGATGAACACTTTCAAATGTCTTTGTCAGCTACCTTGGGGGACCTTTCTCAGATGTTCCAGGCTGCTTTGTTGATTGAGTTGGGACTGAATCAAGATTGAGTCTCCCAATTCTATCAATCACATCACTCAAAGTATCATCTGTTGTTGGAGTTTCATGCAGGGGAGAGAGTTCTTTAGAAGAAGATTCCATAGGTTGATCTAGTATAGGAATCCCCCCTTCAAGATGTGGAATCTAATTAACAAATTCTTGAAAAGATTTTGCATTTTCGAATCTATCCAAGCGATCAAGTTTCCGCTCAACAACATTGTCAATTTTGGATGATTCAAGAAAGATTACATCTCTAGATAAAAAAAAAAAAAATTATTGACTTCATCATAGAGACGGTGTGCTTTGGAGGTGTTTGAATACCCCAGGAAGATACAATTACGACTTATTGCGCCAAGTTTGTTTCTATGTACCTTTGGTATCAAGGCATAAAATGTGGAACCAAAGACCCCGAGATGCTTTACCAAAGGAATGTGCCCATACCACATTTCATAAGGATTCTTATTTCTAATAGCATTAGATGGACATCTATTCTTTACATATACAACACATAGAACTGCATCAGCCCAAAACATCAATTTTACATTTTTGAAAAACATCATGGAGTGAACCATATTTAAGATTGTCGTATTCATTCTTTCAGCTACTCCGTTCTGTTGGGGATTATAAGGCATAGTTGTTTGATGTTTTATCCCATGTTGGCAAAGATAGTTTTCGAATTCATTTGAAGTGTATTCTTTTCCATTATCAGTGCGAATAGAGCCAAAATACGATTGTGCATCATTTTCAATCCATGTATGAAAGTTCTTGAATGTTTGAAAAGCATCAGATTTGTTCTTCAATAAATAAACCCAGCACATTCTGGTGTAGTCATCAATAAATGTCATCATATATTTATTTCCATCTGCAAAAGGAACATGCATTGGACCACATAAATCTAAATGAATGAGTTCAAGTTTTCTATGTGCTCTTGAATGTGAGTCATGAAAATATTGTTTGCTATGCTTTCCTAGAATGCAAGCATCACATTGTTTAATTTTCCTAGGAATTGTAGGCAAACCAGTAACACCATTTTTCTTCAACAAGTGGAGGATGTCATAGTTCAAGTATCCAAATCTAGCATGCCATAATAAACTTTATGGAAATGTACCTTCTTCATAATGAGAATTGTGAGAAATTTTCTGCATGAGAAAAGGTACCCTGCAGCTTGAGAAGCCTTTCTTCCTCTATCCCAGTCATGACAAGTGAGTGGTCGGAAGCTTTTCTCACCTCAAGCTTGCCATCAAACATATGAATGGAGTGTCCTTGCTAGTGGATGTGGACCAAGGACAACAAGTTTCTCCTCAATTGTGGGAGATATAGAACATGATGTAGAAGAAAGTCTGGAAGATTGGGAAATTTAAGCCTGATTGTGCCAAGCCCTGATGGCTTGAGTTTTGATTTGTCTGCAAAGTATACTACTCCATCAACATTGTCAGTAAATTCTTCAAAAAAATCTCTTCTAAAATTCATTTGGCAAGTTGCTTCTGAATCAAGCAACCAATCATTTTTCCAAGAAGCAAGTGAATCATTAAATAAGTCTTCATTTACTCCAATATTACAGTGTGCCACAACATAATGAGCAGATTCAGGTGCTTTACCTTTGTCTTTGTCATTAAATTTACCTTTGGGTTGGTTTCTTTCCTACTCAATTCTGTCCCAAGGTAACTTGCATGTGGATGCATCATGTGATCCATCTCTTTTACAGCGTATGCAGTGCAAATATGACTTTTCTCCTTGAGAGTGTCTGCCCCCCCGGCTCTGAAATTTCTTCCTCTTCCTCTTTGACCACCTCTTCCTCTGGAAGAATCTTGAGCAAGATTCTTTTCTCTATGAGCAAGGCACACAACCTCTTCAGAATACTCAGGAGTTGTCTTCTTGCCAAAAGATTTTTTCTCTTTCAGCAAATTTTTTCACAAGGGAGTAAAAGGTAATATCTTTGAGGTTTCCATTTGCTTGCAATGACTAAAGATAATTTGAGTAAGTGGGATAAAGCACCTTAAGAAAATATATCAAAGGAATATCCAGTTCAACATTAGTGACTTTGATATCATGCGTTATAGATTTTACTTCTGATGCAAGAGCAAGAGGATCATCATGAGTTGAACAACTTTAAGTGCAGAGTGTGAGTCATAGAGTTCCTTCAGTTTTTGTAAGGCTTCGAAAGCATTTGAAAATGGTGAAATATGGCAACTCACCTCTTCATTTACTGATGCTGCAATCAATGAATAGGCCTTCCTATTCTTATTTTCCCAAATGGCGAACTCCTTGTCTAAGGTAGGTTGTTTTGGCTCTTTGCCTCCGTCCCCAACACACACTCCTTTCCACAAATCATTGAAAATGAGGGTGTATTTTATCTTCCGAGACCACTCAAGATTGTTCTCCTTGCCATTGAGAACTACTCCCACAATAGATATGATTGAATGCACTGTAAAATCTGTGTACTGTGGAAAAAAACACTTATGTTGCAAGATTTTACCCCTAAAAAATAATCTAATTCTGATATATGAAGACAGAGGTGTTATGGAAATGCAGTTGAAATAATACCAAAATAGGTAAAAATTCTAAAATCAAAGGCAAAAACCCTAAAACTCCAATTAGGTGGTCAGCATGACTATCCTGCCTGCCTCCTTGATCTTCTTCTCAACCAACTTAGAAATAAGCTTGGCCTTCATGATGATGGGTTGCGAGGGCAGCTCGCCCTTACCAAATACCTTAAAAAAAATAACAACAAACCGAGTGACATCTATTAAAGGAGCATTGTCGGGGGTGGCCTCGGTCTTGACGTCCTCAAGTACCAGAGACCACAGCTTGTCAATATTAACGATAGGACAGTGATAATGGTTCCTCAGCTTGTGGAAATGCCTCATACCAACCTTACCAAAGTAGTCGGGACAACGTTACACATGGGTGCAACGGAGCAACATATGCATATCAGGAGTAGGGAGTAGCATATGCATATCATGCCATCACCTTCCTCATGTCACTCCACAGTCGGCCCTCCACGACTCAGCTGCGAATGACTTGGGCTCTAATCCTTTTGCTGCTCTGTTTGGACAGCATATGGACCTTGCACACTCAATCAAAAAAGTAATGGTGACATGCATGCGTTAGTAGAATAATAGTGAGTCGCAGGTGATACGAAAGAGATGTCAGTCTGCAAAGGATTCAGAACATAAGCAGAATAGGAGTTATAAATTAAAGAGGGAAGCCAAAAATGGCGCTGGCTCTGATACCATGTCAGACCAGGAGGTAACTCCTCAAATCAATTCATGTTATTCATTCAGGTTGTTCATTATTATACACAAGATGAAGTGACTATTCAGTTCATCTGTCGTGACTCTCCATCTTTTCTATTATTTATTTACATTGATTACAATTGTTCATCCAATCCCTATGATTAGGTGTCAGCAAACCCTCATTAAAATCATGATATATGTACATTGCATATACATCAATTGTGTGTAGACTTTTTTTTAATCACAATTAGAGATGTAGATTAGATAAATTTAAAATGTGTTTTTTAATTCCACCTTGTATTAATGTATATTGGATATCTTAAAATGGCTTTCTTAATGTCACTTTGTATTTATATCAATGCATAAGTGCACAGAGTTTTGGATTTTTGTATTGCCATTTTATATTTCCATTGATATCAATGCAACATGTGTAGATGCGTTTTATCACTATTACAAATATAGGTTGAGATAAGTTTGAAATGTTTCTTTAATGCTATTTTATATTGTCATGGATGTAAGATGTAAAATGTCGGAAAAGAATAAGATTTTAAAGTTTTTATTTTAAAAATATAATATATTAGGTTTAATTAAAAATATTATGTATTGTATTGAGAGGTATTGTTTATTCTTATTATTATTTTAATTAATTTTTATTGGGTAGTTAAGATAAATTTGGCTTAGTTAATGTATTGACGGTTTTTCAGCTCCAAGTTTATGAGAACTTATGGTATTTATGTGGAATATAGCATATTTAAAGGGGGAATTAAATTAGCATAAATCCATCTTAACTTCTAATTTAGCAAGTTCCATGAGGGACCACATCTCTTTTCACTTTAAAAGAAATTCACACCTAAAAATATTCAAAGTTAACATGTTTCTAAGCTAGTTAATTACAAATTTGTATTTTTAGTAAATTAAATTTAGAAAATATAAAATTATAATTGTATTATATTTAAAAAACATAATATATATATATATATATTGATTTTTAAAATTATAAAATATTTTATTTATAAATGTGATAGATTAACAAAAGTTACCATATTCTGACGATTGGTTCAATTAGTTAATTCTCTATCATTAAAACACTTTCATTGTTGAAAAATTACGAGTTCAATTTTCTCAATATCTCAATACCTTCAAAATTAGGCTTTGTGATTTAACCGACACAAAGTGATCCCATCAAATAATACTTCTTGACATAAATATTTCATGAACATTCCAATAACCTATCTCGATAACCTATAAAACCACATAAGAAAAAAGTAATTACTTTATAAATCCTTTACCTATTGTAACCTAATAAAATTGTTGTACAAAATTATGATGGGAAAATTAGGGTTCTATTGTCAATAATTATTGTACATCTTATCCATCTTGTATTGCCATTAATGCTATTGCAATCAATGCAAAACGTGTAGATTTTTTCAATCAACAATAGAGAAGTAGATTGGGATAAATGTGATTATTTTTTAAATGCCATCTTGCATTAACATTGATATCAATGCAATGTGAAGTGTGAAGAAGGAATGGGATTTTAAATTTTTTATTATTCTATATATATATATTAATTAAAATTTATATTTTTAAAAATTAAATTTTGAAAATATTAAAAAGTGCAGTTAGATTATTATTTTTTATTAATAATAATAATATTATATGATATATTATATATATATATTATTATATATTATATATTATTAATATATTATTTTTAAATTATTTAAATATATATATATGATGGATTGACCAATGTTAATATGTATGTCAATAATTTTTGTTTTATAAATTATTATTGAAAGTTAGGATATCTATCTATTTATATATATAGATCCAAAAATCTAATCTTTTAGGATATTGAAAATATGAATAATTATCATGTAATAGTGAGCTTCGAAAGAATTTCTTTGTACTCACCTACTATAATATATATATATATTATATATATATATATTTGTGATCTGTATACTAGGTGAGTACAAAGAAAATCTTTTGAGGTTGACTAACTATACATGTAACCTCATGATAATATTTATTCTCAATATCTTTTAGTTGTTTTACTATCCTAAAAGATTAGATTTTTGGAGGTGTAGATTCTCTAAAGAACCCTGTAGATATAGACAAAAGTTACACTACCTATCATATCCACTGTCAAGGAATAGTTGTGAGGGAAAGAATACCACTTCTCATCAGGACTCTTGTGTCTACGTTTACACCTTTATTAGTCAGATAATTTACAACATAGTTGTTCATTCTCAACACATGAAAGAAGCTAGTAGTAGAGAAGGCTAGTTTCAAATACCTCATTCAATCAATAATGCTTCACGACTTGCAATCCTTAGGCAAATATCTATGAATAAGGTGATGGATAACCAGTCGTGAAGCTCCCAACACCACCAAATCTTCGAAGTTTGCTTCTTTGTTAAGAATAAGTCATTAAGATAATTCATTTGCCTCTGTCGCATTACTTGTGCAATTGCCTAACTCCAAACAATACTAAATTTCAATTTTTCCAATAAAATTGAAAATAACCTCTCCCACTCTTACTATATATTTTAAAAATATTTCAATTAAATAAATATTTTAATTATAAATACTAATAAAATTATTATTGAAAATTAAAAATGCTATATTATTATTTTATTGTTTTCCTAAATTATTATGTTGAATATTATTTTATTTCTAATTATTTTAGCTCTTATCCATCTTGTATTGCCAATGATATCATTACAAATTGTGTAGATTATTTTATCAATCAATACATATGTAGATTGGCATAATCCACAAATGTTATTTTCTTTTTCTTATTGCCATCGTGTATGGACATCAATATCAATGGAAATTTGATTTAATCCCATCGCGTTTTGACATTGATATCAATGCAAAAGTGTGAGGAAGGAATGCGATTTTACAATTTTTATTTAAAAAATATTTTAGTTATAGATATTATAGATTAGGTTTTATTGAAATATTATTTATTAATTAAGAATTTTTAAATTTCATAAATTAATTTTTAGAGAATATTAAAAAGTTGTAGTAAGATTAGGTTTTTAATAATTAAGATAAAAAAATTATTGATTTTCTAAAAATATGAAATCTTTATTTTTTAAATATTTTAATTATAAACGTGATAGATTAAAATGGATTATTATTTATGTCAAAAGAGTAGTATTTGTTTTTAATGGTAAAATCAGAGAACCAAAAAGTTGTAATAATGACATTAGTTGAATGGCTTAGAGTATATGTGAGAGAGGAGAAGGAGTTTTCAGATATGTTTGATTCAAATGGGAGTCTATGTTTGATGCTCTAGAATTCTTCAACACCTATGTTGAGAAATTTCCCATTAGGATGAAAAGGAAATTTGTCTTTTATGAGCTCTCATATTGGTAGCATGTTAAGATTGTCCACTTATTAGATCTCATGCATATATTTAAAAATGTTTCTTCTTATTTATGGAGGCACATATCATCGAAAATAAAGTGATGCATTGGTTGTTAGGAGAGATCTTATTTCTTCAAAAGCTAAAAATAAACATTGGCCAAGACAACAAATTAGAAGAGAGGTTGGTCCCTCTTGATCTTTCAAAGAAGGTGATGTCCGATGTATTCTAAACTTAAGGTGATATTTCTTTGGTAAAGGAAGTTATAATTAGTGTGAGGGTGCCTTCTTCATATGGGTCTTCACTACGACATTGCTTCACCGTGGAATATCATTTGTCGGGGTTGAAACCGCATGACCATTTGAACCTTCTAAGGGTACGTATGTCAAAAGCATGATTTTATTATTATTTTTATTCATTTATGTAATGATATATTTTATAATTAATTTTTGTATAATGTACTATTTACTTTTCAATGGAATTATTCTCTGCTCGTGCATGGGTGTGTGAACCATGACTTCCCCCAAGACCTACGATGAGCCATATCTAAATTATCTGCATTTGTACATTGGATCACAAAAATGAGATTCATATAGCTAGCATTCCATGGTGGCATTAAGAGATAGATAAGATTGTTTGTATGTTTTAGAAGGAGCTTCCGATGAGTTTCATGGACTTACAGGTTCATCTTCTAATTCACCTAGTAGATGAGGTTGAATTAGGTGGGGTCATTTCTTGTCGTTGGATTTTCTTCTTAGAGAGGTACATGAAGAATTTGAAAGGTTTTTTTCAACAAAGGGAAAAAACCAAGGGATCTATGGAAAAGGGGTATATATCGTATGAGTCTTTCTATTATGCCAGTGAGTACATCAAGTAGATTGACAACACACCAAGTGCGGCGATTTGGGACGACGAAAGGGATGAAGACAAAAGGGAAGGGGAGTTTCTCAAAACGAATGAAAAGAGGAGCATGATAGAGAGTAAGTGCAAGCTTATCATTTGTTAAATTACTACACAATAACTATTTACATTGAACTTCATATCAATGCATATTTTGATCTCATATGTACTGTGTGTGTGTGTGTGTGTGTGTGTTGGTTTGATTTGGTCATCAACGAATTCATAAATTGAATTGAACAAGAAATTCATTCTTTGCAATTGGCAACGACATAGCTGTAGGTCACATTGTATGAAGAGAAGAGGAGGAAATGGGATGGTGACAAGAAATAATTCAAACAGTTGAATGGTAAAAATATTTCAATGACATGCCCTAATAGTTAGGTTATTGATCAAGTGAGAGAGAAATATGGTGCATCTAGTCATTACCTACGTGCTGAAGAGGATGTGCTAAACATAGGGATTAGGTGCAACAACTTGGCAATTATATTCTCTTTTTGTACAATTTTAAGTTCACACTACACCTTTGAATTGTAAAATATATATATAATTTTCATTTTTAATTATGTTCAGGTTATTAGACGCATGACACAGTGATATTTTCATTTTTTTTATAGGTGCATTTATTCTCATCTATGTGGGCATATGGACATGATTTTCACACAGAGGATGCCGATAATAGATGCATGACACAAGACTATGGAGTAAAAGTCGAGTTCAACCAATCTAGTTGTGCTAGTCACTGCGATCAAAACATAATGCAGGGGACATTACGTTACGTTGGAAAGATACAAGAGATAATTCAAGTGGACTTCTCTTCATTCCAATGTGTTATTTTTAGGTGGAGGTGGTGGGACATCTTTGATCGGAATAATGTAAATGAAGATCGTGATAGTGGGCTAATATCTATAATATCTAGAAATATGTGGCATGAAGTTAGGGAGCCTTATGTTTCCCCAAAACACTACAACCAATTGCTTTCTTACCTAGATGTGTTGGATAGGGATTAGTGGTTCGTATTTAGGCATGACCCTAGATCAAAACATATTTTTGAGAACACCAATGTTATCTTGCCAAGCAAGGAAGATAACCAAGGTGATGACAAAGGAGAGTGACATGTACTTGTTATTTCCTCATTTATACTATTTTTGAATGTTTTTGTTGTCATTATTTCACTAATTATATTATTTTTTTAATTGTCTTGTTGACATTTTATAATATAATTGGTAATATTCACAAATGTTTTTACACTTTTTTTGTTGTTGTGAAAACATTTTTACAATACTTAAAAATAAGTATTTCCAGCTGTGTACATTATCTATGATAAAAAGGATTCAAGATCACAACCCTTCTCAAATAGGAACAGATCAAGCACACTAAATTTGTGATGGTGATTAAGAGGCATTTGTTTGACTTTCAAATAAGCTTAGTGATGCATTTTTCTCTCCTATTTAGATTATGTGAAATAAATATCTATTTTTTTATGTATTTATAACTAAATTATTTAAAGTAGACATGTCCTTATCATTGTAAATATGATGTAATATTAGCTAGGAGAAATGTGAAAAACATGAATTCTAGTGACTATCTCGTGATAAATATGTGGGAAAAATAATATTCTCTAAGTTTTTCATTAAGAAATAATCAAATATATTATTTGTCAAAAGTTTAAATCTAATTTATTATCATTTTTGTATTATTTAACTACGTCATCTACAGAGGTGGAGGATTTTCCTGGATGACCAAAAGTGGCAGGAATCTGAGCAAACATATTTCATGAAATCTTGCAGTAGCAGTGTTTGAATGATGTTTTTGATGGTGGAAATGGATTAGTCACCATCAAAAACCTCTAGGGCACCCAAAATATTGAATTTTGACAACTGTAACCTGGATTTACAAAAATCCCTACCGGATTTTATCAAAATATTGCCGGAATTTCCATGATTTTTTAGGGCAAAAAATCTGTTTGGTTAGACTACTGTCTATTTAACTCATATTTATTATTAAAAAGAGTTAAATTTAAACTAGTAGTACAATAGACTCATATTGATTATTAAAAAGACTTAGATTTCAACCAATATTACAATAGAAAATAAAGAATCAAAATAACATAAAATTGTTATATCTTTATTACTAGAAAAAAAGTCACTTGATAGAGAAAATCTCCAACTACAAGTAACTTCACATGAAGCCTTATCATGTTACATTTATTTATCCCCGTCTTTTGAGAGAGAAATTTTTAATTTAAATTGGTAAGCGTTGCAATCAATATTAAATTTAAATTGTTTAAAAATCTCATAACTATAGCAATAAATTAAATTTTATAAAAAACATAATTTTTAAGTTATATTAAATCTAAATTAATTGCCTCACTTAACATAACATTTTAAATAATAAAATTTAAATTTAAATTAACAAATTAAAACAATAATAACAAAAGAAATTAATTGATCCATAATTACAATACTTCAATTTATATCTATGTATATAATTTATATAGATATATAATGTAACTGAAGTTAAAAAAAAACAATTTAATTTTATGATGGAGGAAGAAAAGTAATGAGTAAAAAATAAATTTACTTTTTACTAAAGAAGAAATGTAATTTTTCACATGACAAGAAATAGTATTATTGATATCACATAAGTGTGATTCATTTTATCTTCCATTTACATGTGATATTTAAAACAAAAATATATTTATAACAAAAAATATTTACAACAACCATAAGTAAAATATTTCAATGTCCATATTAAATAACATAATTTTATATATTCTTTATATAGAGAAAAATAAAGTAATTGAAATTGAATTTTTTCTTATATTTTCACTTTAGTGAAAAAGATTGAGAGAATTCTTATTCCATTAATAGTTGTTTTCTAATTCAATGTATGCCGGCTATTTGTAAAATTTTCTATGTTTAATATGGATTTGATGTAATATTTTAAAAAATATTAATAAGAAAATAACTAAATGTAGACGTACATGAAAATATTATGAGGGGGGGCATATTTTAACATTTTAATGTTGAGAACTTGAATTATAAATAAAATATTTCAATGCCAACTACATATATATTATACCAACCTAAATCCATATCAACCTATTATATTAGCCTAATTTTACAATCATAGTTTCAACCATACTAAACTTTGTAATTTATAAAAATATCTTTTTATTTATTTTAAAGTCGTTTTGCATGCAATTTCATATACAAAAGTTTGATATAAGTTGAATAATACATAATCTATAATAAATATTATTACATAATAATAAACATCATGATGATAACAATCTAACAATCATAAACATCATCTAAGATACACATTCGAATTCACTACCATCATCTAATTATACACACGTCTAGCACATATAAACGTCATTAGCTAGCACACAAATCTAATAATCTAACAGGGCATTATCATCGTAGTCACATATAACAATACAAAATCATCTTAGTCTAACATCATCACCACACACATCCTCAAAATAATATAAATCTCATGTCAAATAACTGCTATCACATACACATCTATTTGCAAGAACATTAAATGAACATATCTAACATGACCTAACAATATACAAAGTTAAGTACATAAACATGAAAAAAAAATGCACCACACACACACACACACACACACACATATATATATCAAGTCAAATAAGTGCAATCAAATATCTGATAAAAAAACATAGTACTAGACTTGTCTGCACTAGAAGACAATGGATGGTCAACTACTATATGATCAATGTCTGTCAAACTCAATTTAGGTGGAGAAGGAGGTGGTCAGTCTGCATGAGTAGAAGACAATGGATGGTCAACTACATCTGTGCCCTGAACGCGGTTTGGCGAACTCTAAGGTGGAGGAGGAGGTGGTTGGTCTGTTATGTCATGAGAAACATGAGGCACATCCTCTAACTTTGGAATCTCATCATCAGGTGACTGATGAGGAGGTGTACTACTAGAAGGATCACTAACACCCTGACATCTAGGATTCGATGGGGTGGTACTACCAGAAGCATCATGATTAGCACCTTCATCATCATGATCATGATCATCGCCTTGGTCATCATCATCACCACCCTCATTTGATGTATTTGTAGCTGCATGATGCTAGTCTACATCCCTCATCGTTGTTAGTACCATACTATCTCTGATGATATGCCACATAATAGACAACATCTCACATGTACAAATCCATGAAACTAGGATCCACAGTGATATCTCAAGGCCTCGCAGGTAGACTCCCACATCAATCAAAACTCTGGCCAATCTATCACAGTAGTCCATCCAAAATCATAAACCAGGCCTACTGCCCCAGACGCTTAGGCCCTCCTAAGGATGTGCCTCAACCTTTTATATCTCACTCATCTTCTCATATCCTCTGACATCCAGTGGGGGAGGAGGCATGCCCCCATCGAATGCAATGACCTTCTCAAATTACAGATAGAACATGACTATTAGCATGCATATGATAGCTACATATACATGCATCACATGCACTACACTAATATACCTATTAATTTACTACGAAGAGTGGCTAAATATAAATAAATGAATTAATAGTAAATTAAATATCTAACTATTAAGAATTTCATGAATATAATAAGTTTAGAATTTTATGAATCTATTAAACTTGTTAATTAATAAGTTTACTCAATAATAAATCCAATTGAATAAACCACTATGCTTACTTTCTTATAGCACTTAACATATAACCAAGTTAAATCCAAATGTTCATATAATAAATTATTAATTATTCAATGAAACTTACTTATATGAAAGAAATACATTATCACATACATATGGATGTGGTATATGTTAAAGAAAGACATCAATAATCATAATTATGGATAGAAATTACATATGTATATAAAATATTAACGTAGAGGAATAACACCTCTTTTTTTTTTTCTCGGTAAAATTAATCTTTTATTTACAGAAACAGAATACAATTACATTCTTGCTGACAAAAAGAACCAGTTGCCTGGTGGATATAGCAGCATGGAGCATTAGCATTCTCAGTGTAAGACGAACCAGGTAATTAATCTAACCCACTCTTGGGCTAGTGGCACCAACAAAACATTCCCTCACAGGGGACTCCAAAAAAACATTGTGACACAGAGCACCGACAAATTTAAGAGACAAAACCTGGGCATCGACATTGCCCTACAGCATTGACACCATAACAATTTGACACCATGACACATTGACCCTTTGACACCATGACACTTTGACACATGGACACTTTGACACATGGACACATAAACAAAATTCCTTCATTGTGAGCCACGTAACCTGTAGAGAAGATGCGGCTAGTCTTCCAGAACCTCCTCCACGATCTTGCACCAACCATACTCCTCCACTTCCTGCTCTAGAACCTCCTTTGCTGCCGTCGTGACAGGCGCCTTCCCAACTTCTGCCTTTTGACTGGAAGGTCCTTCCGAAACCTTCATAGGATCAGCAGAGGGCGTCTCCATAGCTCTCTTGGTTTGAGCTGGTGGCAAATCCTCCCTTTGAGCACTGGACTCGCCCTCTTCTTGGGCTTCCTCGATGAAGAGCACTGAGACATGGGCATTGATTCTGGGGGGAATAAGACCTCTTCACATGCATACCTTAAAATTATGCAAAAGTTCATTAAATAACTTAATATGTACGAAGTAAAATTCATATAATAAATATTATAAAAAAAACTAAAGTTACAAGTTATTTTATATATAAAGGTTATAAAAACACGAGAACGGTGACCACCTAGAAACATAAAATAAATTGCAAGTAGAAGATAACTGAGAAGGCTAGAGAATATTCTTATGTGTTATCACTCAGGTTGTCCCTAAGCTCCTATAGGGATACGGCCGAGGTAACCACAAACCAATCTTTGGATTACAGGTTCTAGCCCACCGGCAATCAGAGAGGGCTCTCTCTTAATGATTTAACTTTGTTGATGGTGATTTTAGGCTAGTTGTTTGTTTCAGGGGTTTTTGTTTGTGTTTGGATGGAAGGAAAATGCTTTCAGGCAGAGAGGCAATTCATGAAGTGATAAGTTTCAAACCATTGGGCATGGAGTCATGGGTTAGGATTACCAATGCGTTTTCTTGGTCACAAGAGGAAAATGGAGTAGGATAGCTGCTCATAACACAACTTTCAGACTAAAAGGATGAATGCCATGTAAGGAATGAGAGGCACTTAAGAATCCCTCCCTCTGTTAAGCTCCATCTGATGCTTGTCATGCCTAGCCTTGTATTTGGCTTGGCTCTTTTCCAGTTGTTCCTGTACTACCTGGTGGATCTGTTCAATGAACCTAGTTTCCTTGTCCACATGATTGGGTCCATAAACTGTGGTATCTTTACCAAAGACAAAATCCAAAGGAGACCTTGCTGTGAAACTAAAACAGGTCTCAAAAGGAGATCTTTGTGTAGAAGAGTGTTTTGCTCTATTGTAAGCATGCTGCACATAACACAAATGTTCATCCCAAAGCTTAGGATGTTTGCTGCAATATCCTCTGAGTAACTGGATCACTATCCTATTAACTACTTATGTCTGGCCATCGGTTTGTAGATGAAAGGTTGTGCTTTTCTTCAGTTTGGTGTCCATTAGTTCCCACAGACTTGACCAAAACTTCCCCACAAATTAGGTATCTCGATCAGATACAATGGAAGTGGGTAATCCAAAATGAACCCATACATGTTCAAAGAACAATTTTGCAATTTGTTCAACTGTAATATGTTTATTACAAGGTATCAAAATACACATTTTTCTAAACCTATCCACAACAACATATAGATAATCATGACCTTTCCTAGATTTAGGCGGTCCTCTAACAAAATCCATGGAAACACTTTCCCAAGGGTGAGAAGGAACTGGTAATGGAGTGTACAAGCCTAGTTTTCTATTGCTGGGCTTACTTTTGGCACACATAGTACACCCTCTTACATATCTAGAAACTATCTCATTCATTTTTGGCCAATAACAAAATCTTTGCAGCTGTGCAACTATTTTACTTACCCCAAAGTGACCTGATATTAGAGAAGTGTGTGCTTCTCTAGTTATCTTTACTCTCTCAGTTTGTGGAATGCAGAGTTTCCCACAATAATATAAGAGTCGGTCCTTCACATGATAATCCAATTCTTCTGCTCTTTTTCCTTGACTCAAAGTTGCATATACATCTTAAAAGTCTATATCTTGAGCATATTGTTCAATGTAACTTTCATGTAGTACATAATTATGCTTAAGTATAGTAGATGCATTTATAATGGGTCTAGATAACACGTCTACAACTTTGTTATGTATGCCCTTTTTATATCTAATGACTAAATGAAACTATTGTAGAAAACCCATCCATCTGTAGTTGCCTAATTGCTGCAATTTAGTTTGGGAGTGTAGATATTGAAGTGGTTGATGATCAGTATGTATTACTGTCTCTTTTCCCATTAAGTAATGTTTCCTCTTTTTCACACTTTGAACTAATGCATACAGTTATTTATCATATGTAGGATAGTTAACTACTGTGGGATTAAAAGTCTCAGAATGATAACATATGGGTTTACCGTGCTATGTCAACACTACTCCCATGCATAGTCACTAGCATCTATTTGGATCTCAAAATGGTCTTTGTAGATTAGGCAGTGCTAGTACAGGTGCTGTACTAATCTTTTCTTTCAAGGTGTCGAAGGCTTTCTGATGTTTGCCTCCCCACTAAAACACCTTGCTCAATCCTGCTAAAGCATGTAAGGGAGCTGCAATTGAGGAAAAGTTAGAAATGAACTTCCTCCAATATTGTGCTGCTCCTAAGAAACTTCTCACTTCTGTAGTAGGGGTTTAGGCCAGTTTACAATGATTGCCACTTTAGAAGAATCTATCTTCAATTCACCACCCCCTACTATATGACCCAAATAATTTAGAGATGTTTTTCCAAATTCACATTTCGAGAGTTTAACATAAAGTTTTCTCTTTTCGAAACATCTAATGTTTGCTTAACATGCTTCAAGTGTTCTTCCCACATTTTACTAAAAATCAGAATGTCATTCAGATACACAATAACAAAATCATCAAGAAAAGGTCTGAGTACATCATTCATTAATCTCATGAAAGTAACAGGGGCATTGGTTAAGCCAAAAGGCATAACCAACCACTCATACAATCCTTGCTTTGTTTTGAAAGCAGTCTTCCATGCATCTTGTTCTGCAACTCTACCTGATGTTTATCATGTGCAGTCTAGCGTGGTGAAATAAACACTTCTCAATATGATACTAAAATATCATCTATGCGAGGAAGGATAACGATTGTTTTTTGTATCTATTCAGTGCTTGGTAGCAATGCAACATCTCCACAAGCATTTTACTTTCTCCCAAAAACGAAGTGGACCACGAGGAGTGATGTGCTAGGCCTGATGAACCCCTTCTCGAGCAACTCCTGCACCTGCTTCTTGATTTCAACATTCTCTAAAGTAGACAACCTGTACATTCCAATATAAGGCAATGGAGCATCTTGCTGCAAAATAATATCATGTACTATTTCCTTTTTGGGTGGCAGACCTTTAGGTTCTTGAAACAACACATCATACTCTGAAACAATCTTTTCTATATCAACTTGCTGCTTAGCATTACAACCCTCAAATACATTGGTTTTATAAGGTTTCTTTTCCTTTACAACCATTAGTAAGAATTGTTTGCATGAATTTATCATTCTTTTCATCTGCTCTGAGTTTATGCGAGTATAATTATTCTTGAGCTTATAAGCTCTTACAAAGTATTCGATTCCATATTTAACAACTAGATACTTGTTCTCAGCTGTATAGAAAATAGCTTTTCTATCATACAAGTAAGGACTCCCTAAAACAATTCCACATATATCCAAAGGAATTATGTCTAACTCAACCTCATCTACAAATGTTGATCCAAAAGAAAACTTGAGTTTACACTGTCTAGTCACTTGTAGTTGTGCTTTATTGTTCAACTATCCTAATGGGTATGGTTTCTTGTGAGGTGTAGTTGCTAATCCTAATTTCTTTACAATTGCTTCAGAAATCAAATTTACTTGCGAGCCACTATCAAACAAAGCATCAACATTTTGATGTTTGGAAATAACTCGAATATGGAAAAGCTCATGTCTTTTTCTCTCATGTTCTTCATCAATAATAGATTGAGCAGAATTACTAGTAGATTCTTCAGAATTATTACCTTGTATACCTGTGGCTGTAATGATTGTTTCATCTCCTGAGTCTGACCCCAAATATTTTTGAATAGCTGCAGTAGTCTTCTTCTTCTTGCCCTCAGACTTCTTAGGTCTCAGTTCTGGATGCAAAATCCAACAGTGATCATCATCATGCCCATCCTTTTTATAGTTAGGGCATGAAGCTTTGCTTTTCTATGCAGTGTTAGCCTTTCTTGCTTTCCACTTCTACTTTCTTTTCTCCTTGCTCTTGCTTGCAGTGGGTTGGGATGGTCCCCCAACTTCTAGATTTCCATTCTTTCCTCTAGCCTCTAGATGAGTAGCTTGTACAAATACCTCATATGTACTAGTGGGATTAAACATGAGGATGGTATGCCTCATGTAGCTACGTAGACCACCAATGTACTTCAAAAGAGTCTCTGGTGAGTCTAATGAGATGCCTAGAATCAATGCTCTCTTTCTAAATTCTTGAGTATATCCTTGCACACTTTTCCCTTTCAACTACCAAAGAGCTTGCCAACTCATCATGGCTTGTTGCATGTAGGCCAATGGATAGAATTGCTTCTTGATGGCAGAAACAAATTCACTCCAGACAGAGATGGTCTTACCATGTCTTTTCATATCAGCTTGGGTTCTGCCTTTCCACCAAACAAAGGTAGTGCCTCCTAGGCATAGGCTTGCTAGCTGAATTTTTCTCTTGTCTGAGTCGATGTTCTGCACTTTGCAATACACATCAATTTGTCTAATCAAATTTTCCAACTTTTCAGTATTTAGCTCTCCATCATATATAGGTAGGTCGAATTTAACATCTAGCTTAATCAAGGATCCTTTCTTATTATGCACAGGGCTATTAGGAGGTGTGAGAAAGCTTTCCTCTTTCCCTTTTCCTTTTGAGTGGTCATGGGAATGGGATTCATCTTCTTCTTTATCTTGTTTAGAGCTTGATGAATCTTCATCCTTATGCTTTCTAAAGTCCCTATACATTTCTTCTACCATAGAATTTATAACTAGGAAACTCTGTATGAATTGAGGGTCTGGCCCCACAGAACCTTCCTTTGACATTGTCTTCCAAGGATAGACTCTCCCAATCTCAGGATTAGTTTTGACCAACTCTCCTTCTCCTAATTTGAGCTTTGATCTAGTGAGCATTCAACAACTAGACCAACACAAGCTTGTCTAACCTTATAGCCTAAATCTCTAATACCACTTGATTTGATAATCACCCTATGAGTGATCTCAGTTAGGAATTATTAAATGGAGGTATTACAGACTCATGTTCTGGTGTGTGTCTAGGTTATTTAAGAAATGGATTGATCAGATTGCAAATACATAGACACTTGAAATGGAAGAAAACGAAGAAATACAGTAAGCAAATATAAGAACACAAGAAATTAATAAGGAGTTCACCCTATCCTCTAGGGCTACATCTCCGGTCCAACTTTCAGTGGTGGCCTTCTTTTATTGTGTCTTAAAGCAGAGATTTACAAAGAAGGAACTCAATATGAGTCTCCTATCATAGGATAGCTTGGTAGGGTGGTTCTTGGATTCCCCAAGCCACTGGAGTACACAGACTCTCGACCTTACCAACTTTCTGACCTCTCGGGTCTACAATGGAAGTAGCTCAATGTGGTGCTTGGTCCTAACAGATCCCCTTCAGGGATGGCTCTAATTTCTCAAGCCTGCTAGTGCTCGATGCTACCTCTGGTCAGCTTGGCCCTCTGTCTTCTTTTTGATTTTTCCTTTCTCTGTCTATTTTCTCTGTTCTTCCATGTGTGTGGGTGTGGGTGTGTGTCCCTTCTCCTGGTCTGTGCATGGCTTTAAAGCCATTCGAGCTCATGGCTGTTCGATTCCTCTAACTCCATCAGATCACCTACTACAGTTGTGCTTGGAGTTCCCTATCTTGGCGTCATCATCAGATTCACAAGGAGTGGCCACTTGTCCTCCTATGAATTGCGCCATCTTGCTTAGTCGGTTTGGTTCTTCAGTTACGTCAGGGAATGAGTCATTTCCCACCTTGGCGGTCAAATCAGACCTCAAATTCTTTAAAATCACGGCTTAATCCCCTGTCAATTCTGGTTTTCCCATCGGGTGTGATCTTAGCTGTTAAATCTGGATCCCTCAAATCCGATGCCATCTGCTCATTTTGTGCGGTTGACTTGCTCAACCATTAGTGTGGGATGAGCGGTGGTTTTCTCTCTCCTCCGCTTTCCATGCATCAAGCTCTAAGTGGAATCACTCCATTTTCACCAAAACTGCTTATAGCCCAGGGATGCCCCCAATCAATACCGTCGGTTTTTGGAGCGCGAGTCCCGCCTTTGCCTTTAGCCTTTCTACCCATGGTTTTCTCGGCTCTCATGCGACCCAGCGCTCGGGGCCTCTCCATTTTGAGGGTTTTCGCCCAGCAATCGTGCATCAAAAACTCTCTCCGTTTCCCGATCCAGGCTTCCCAGGGGCTAATTTTGCCTCCTGCGTAGTTTCCATGGGCCTTGGTCAGCACGCTTTGACCGAGGTCCTCGTCGTTCCACACTGGCTGGCAATTGCCACTGGTTTAGAGGTGTTTTTGATCGCTGCTCTTAATTCTTTAAAGTCTGTCCCGACTTGGTACAACCATGGTTCTGTTGATTATTCTTTATGGATCCAATTCGGATCACTCTTCTTGTTCATGTTATCTGCTTCCCGAGCTTCTGGACTAGGTAGGGTTCTTCAGGCGCGGTCCCAACACATCTAGTGATGAGTTCTTGCAACCCCTTCATAGCCTTTCTGTCGCGCAAAAACTTCGTGCATGTCTCCAAAAAGGTAGTGAGCATTAATGGGTCCATTTTTGGTTCCAATTTGTCTTTACTACCTGAAGTGGAGGCCTTCATGAAGCTCTTCTTAGCTTCCATGAATGTCTCCCTAGTGCGCTCCAAATCAAATTTTGGTTCCTTTGTTGAAACCTTGTGAACCCAAGGACTCTCTTCGGGTTGCTTTCCCTTTTCATTCCTTGTCATAATGCCACTTTAGAGCATGATATTTACTTTTGGGTCTTCCTCGCACGGCTCAAACCTCATCATTTGCAGGTTTTGAGTCAGGGGAGGTTGGAGTGTTCCTTTATCGCACTACCTTGCCATAAACATGGGACAATCCTCTGTCTCATGATCAAAGTGGGTACAATATAAGCATGACGGTCTCGTTAGATTTGTACATTCATGGGCATAATGCCCTGACCCTTCGCAATTGTAGCAAATCAGCTAGCCATGACCCCTTCCTAGCCCCATTCCACCTCGACCTCGTCCGCGCTAGTGCGCACCATCCATGCATTTTAATCAAGGGCCCATGTTTTAGTATGAAATATGTAGGTAGGAGTCTGTTCCATCATCAGTTCATAACTTCTACAGGTATGCTCATCGTGGCCTATTGATCTGCAGAAATTACAAAAAAACTGCTGGAAACTCTATGTATACTTTTGTAATAGATGGTAGTTATATGTAGCATGCTTCCCTCCTATCTGAAAAATCACGCACCATAATGCAGGAGTCGTGCTCAATCCTACTTGTGCCTTTGGTATCAATGGCATTGGTCCTCTTCCCGCTAGGTAGTTTGTGAAGACTGGACAATGGTCCTTGTCATGTCCTTGGCCCTTGCACTTTACGCACCATACCTCCTCGCACGCTTCTGGGCAAGCTGTCCTGTCTTCTTTCAAAATCTACATCTCAAGACATAAGTTTTTCAACTGTGCATGGATCTATTGAACTCCTAGGTTAGCATCTTGTATCGGAGTCTTGTGCAGTCTCATTACAATCTCCAAGGCCTCGGCCTGAGTGGATGGCTTCTACTATGATAGCGCATTCCTTAGATGCGACGTTAGCGACACTACAAACCATGCGTGGTGTTGCCCATCCATCAAGGTCATGTTGGATTCACGAATCATACCCTTCAATCTCTGATCCAACTCCCAGTGGGTCTCGCTTGGAAGCATCGATATTTCCTTAAATCCAATAATTGACTGTCTCTGATTTTGGCCTGTTGAATTCCTTGTTTAGCACAACTTGGATATCTTTGATTTCTGCATTTTGATTGTCATTGGAGTGCTTAATGTACCAAATCAGTGCACGATCCTATTTTCTTATATTGCCATATGTGACTCCCTGCGGTCCCCATACAACCCTTACCACAAACCAAAACTAGTCCCGATCTTCGTTCCCTACTCCTTTGAACACCGATAGTTTTATTGTGCTTTCCATACTAAACTGTGGTGGTTGCGGAGGTGGTGTGGGCAAAGACGGGGGTGAAGATGGTGAAACTGGTGGTGGTGTACATGGGGATGGTATGCGTGGAATTCGTTGCTTTATTAGACTGATAACACTTCTTGGTGACACTTTCGCGAGCTCTTCCTCGCTTTCACGTGGAGGTAAAATGAAGGGGCTAGACTCTAGTTCTACGTTACCTTCATTTCTGTAGACCCTCTCACTCCACGTAGTCCCAAACATTAATCTATTTGCATAACCTGCTTTTCACACAGTAGCATCTTAATCCAAGTGTTCAAAGATTTAACGTACTTACCTCACGGTTCTTTGAGGAAGCATCGTTCCGCTTCGCTATAGTTGACTGAAGTATCTACCACAAACTCGATGATAAACCCTCTTATAATTCGATCAAGCCAATGGTCCACATCGCATGAGATATTATCTTCCAATGCTTTGAGTATGCACACCAACTCTAGAGTCCACACAATAGGTTTATTGAGCCTATACCTTCCTTGACTATCTGCTAGCTTCGCAATCCACTCATACAACTCAGAGGGGAAGGATGCAAAGAAAATTTGTAGGTTTCCATATATAAGTAGCAATCTAACCACTCTTCCTTCGATACTCATAGATTCTTGTTTTCCTGTGCTGCGAACTCGTGAATATTTTTGTCCTACCACTCTTCAATTCCTTTCTTTGTCAGATTCCAGTGATACGACATTAGACATCTCTTATGCAGATCCCGATCCCGGCAACGAGACCATTTGTTGGCTTATTGGGGCTTGACCCAAGTTCAAAGTTTATTTAGCCAAACAAATCCCGGTACTACTGGCCCTTTCGGCAACAGTCCGTGGAGCACAGACTGAGGTCTCACCCGAAGTAGTATGGGAGAGTGCTAGGACCAAGTTTTTGCACCCTGGATATGTTCGATGAGTTCAGTCACTTCACGCACTTTGCTATACCTCGCAGCTTGATATACTGCCTTCGCGTAGCCCTACTCAGGGGCTAAACGCTATGCTTCTGTGCTATTACCCAAAGTTATTTGATTATTTTAGCCTACTTGTTTGCTTCAAGTTAGACTTAACAACATAAACCATTCATACAGGTGCACACAATAAATAAACAATATATTTGCAAATTATATCAAACATGCATTAACTCAACAACAGATACACATAATTATGATAAAACTTCTCTTTATTAATTTCTTCCTCAGTTATAGACTTGACTCTGCCCTGTGCACTTAGCTACAGGGGTCCGTGCACTCAGCGACAGACTACTAGGCCTCTGCGCACTCAACTACAGAGCCTTCTCCTACTCTATGGCCCAAAGGCACACTTTAGACTTGCAACTCAATCCCTTATACTTGTGATTCTTCTCTCTTCCATTATCTATCTTTTACACTTAGAGCCTCGCTCTAGTTATACAATCCCATGGTCCATAGACCATGGGTAGTTCTATCTAGCTGACATTACATTACAAAACTATGGCGGACAACCTTGTGACTCTATCATACTCTTCGTGCTCCACGCCCACAATTCACGGAACTTTACAACAAGATTCAGTCAAAACTTGGGCTTTGAGCCCCAAAACATGCCTTGGGGGGATTCCATGCCCAACATACAACCAAAATATACTTTTTAAGAACCAATAGGATTCACGATGATGATTTCAACCATGGGGGATGATTCACCATTTTTAGTAAAAAAGTAAAAAGATTAAAAAATAATAATATATTAAAACTACTTTTTCAACTCGTATTTTCAACTTATCTCCCTAAATTTGTACTCAAATTTCAAGCAAGAGTACTTGTTCAATGCAAAATTTAATTTCTCATCCAAGGAGTGCCCATCTTGCATACTTTCGATGGACCTTACTACACAAAAAATGAGAAATACACGAAAAAACATGATTGCAATAATGTGTTTTTCATGTATTTCTCATTTTTCGTGTAGCAGGGTCCATCGAAAGTATGCAAGATAGGTACTCCTTGGATGAGGAATCAAATTCTACATCCAATGAGTGTTGCAGATCAAAATTTGAGTAAACCCATACGGAGATAAGTTGAAAATACGAGTTGAAAAATTAGTTTTTCTTTTTTCCCTCTAAAATTTGATGATGTAATCTAATATTATTTTATTATTTCCACTATTATTCTATAATTTCCTTAGGAGGCCCATTTTAGACCTAAAAACTCCCCTAATTCTACTATTAAAGAAGATATGACTACACTAGAAGCTGTAGTCAAGGTTTGCACACAGTTGTTTGAACAAGCTATGAAACTATGGATCTCACTGCAGGAGGATCCAACCTTACAGAAAATCAAAGAAGATATCTGAGAAAAGCAAAGGAAGTTCGACGACATCATAGCTACAACATAGAACTTAGCACCAGCGCAAAGGTTCAACCAACTGCAGGAGGGTAAGTTCATCCAGATTGAGATCTATGAGTTGCATTGGAAGGCATCCATAATATCCTCAAGGACGCAGCCCTAGGTAGATGAGGCTAGCCAATTGACACATGGTGCAAAGAAAGATGAAGGCTTTGCAATAGACACAGAGAACCATGGGCCTTGCAGTCAAAGGTCCTCATATAGAGAAACTGGTTGAGGAGTTTCATAAGGCCATTGCATAGGGAACAACAGAGCTCAAACATTGAAGACATAGTTCAACATTCTATAGGCAAAGATCGAGGAAACACTAGCACAGTGACTCGAGATGAGTCACGACTTTGTGTTGGGGCCTATTGGGATAGGGTCCCCTCAGGCCAATTTTGTAAAAGTTTTTATTATTATTGTAAAGTCTCCACATTTTGATGAGTGGAGGGCGCAGGTCGATAGGAGTCAAAAGGGATTTAGGAAGATCAAAGCACCTTAGTTTATTAAGAGTTAAGTTGTTTTGTGACCTGCCCATGGTTTGCGGACCATGGTATTGTAATAGAAGATGATATGAAAGGGAGTCATAGAGAGTCATAAGGCTAGTAAGAATAGAAAAAAGCATATATAGGCAAGTTTTGTATCTATATTTCCTATTCTATACTTAGGCGAAGGGGAATGCTCCAACATTTGTGTGCGCGAATACCTTAGTAAGTCTGCAACTGAGTGTGCGAGCCCCTGCAGCTATGTGCGCAGGGTAGAAAGAGTCTATAATAGAATATATGAGCATAATAAATACTGTTTTGGAGCATTAACTGTGTATATTGTGTTATTATTTAGTTATGAAATTACTGTACTTTTCTTTGTTTACTGCATTTATCATGAAATCTACTTAATAGATGCATGAAAGTGGTAGATATGTTTAATTATATGATGTTATGAAGGTTTATAACAATTAGTGAAGAGTTTGGATCTGTTATTTGTTAGTTACTATAATTTTTAGGTTCCAAGGGTTAGGGTTCGCGAAGGTCGGAATAAAGTCCTAAAAGTAACAGAAACATGTCACATAGTCCTTTGGATGCAAAAACCTGGTTCTAGCATCCCCCAATACTACTTCGGGTGACATTGCAGCCTGAACTATGCAGGTTTTTGCTGAAAGGTTCGGTAATGTAGTGTTTTGTTGGTTAGCGCAACTAACTCTGAACATAGGTCCAAGCCCCCTCAAGCCAACTGTTACACAAAAATATCGTCACCTTGATTATTTGCAGTCACTATACGTCTATCACCACCTATACCAGCCTCCTAAGCAAGTCTCAGACCTCAGTTCTTCAAAACAAGCTTTGGAAATGAGAGAAAGACATAAAAAAAGCAATATAAGTTTGGTTCCACACTTTCTCTCACTTTTGCCTGCGGGCCCGCACCTTTTGTTCAGAGTACCTGCGTACTTATACGCTCTGTATGTAAAGGGGAGGGTGCGTACCCCTGTGAAATTCAAAAGGTACAATTTTTATCTTAAAAAACTCACTTTGGGTTAATTATAGATGTTTTTAGAAGGAATTTTGACATGGATTGTTCTCTCCAAAGTGGTTCATGCATCCCAAAAGAGAAGGAGCTAATCCCTTGTTAGGAGGAGCTATCCCATTGAAGGAGGATTCTATCCCTTTGAAGGAGGACCTAGTAACTTCCCTCCAATGCACTATAAATTGAGGCATTGGGTTAGTGGCTAGAGAGGTTAGAATCTGAACATTTTTGAGGGTAAATGCTGGTGAAATCAAGACTTCCTAGTTGAGGTTAAGAGGAGAGATCACATACCTTTTTGGCTTCATTGGGGAGTGAGTGAAGCTTGTCAAAGTAGAGGAGACTTCTTGTTGGACCCTGGGAGGAGCTTGTACAGCGTCAAGGCAAAGGTTGTAAAGTTCTTCTTCTTTTGAATTAATACAATCATGCTCATTTTTCTCAACAAGTATCTCATGTTATTTGTTTCATGGACTCCTTGACTTTCATGTTAAATATGTTTTATAATATTGGTTTTTCAGGTGCTATTTAATCATTTTCCTTGTTTATGTTTGCAGGTTCGCGATAAAGGAACTCATTTGGATCAAATAAGTGAGGGCATACCAAAACTTGCATTGGACATAAGGTAGGCCTTAAACACACTTGTTTGCCATTATTTATAAAAGCACATTTAGAGAAAGATAGTGTCTGGTTGGTTTGCTTGTCATTAGGTCTTCTTTAGATTCTAGGAAGGTCTATCTTATCCGCAAGATCGACTCATTCCGCGTGACAAAATGGCGAATCCACTGGGGACTTGATTGTTTTCCTTGTTTTTCTTTGACTTGAGAAACTTGCCTTTTTGTTTCTGTTTTTGTCTTGTTGTGTGTGGACTTGGGTAGATTTAGTGGATCTAGGTTTGTTTTTTTCTTTTCATTACTTTAGGAGAAGTCCGCATTCTGTGCTTGTATCACAGTGCGTACCTGTACGCACTTTTACTTTGTGCACAGAGCGTACATGCACCTGTGTAAACTCTGAACCTGCGTACCCTGCTAAAATTTTGAAAATTTTGAATTTTACTCTTTAAATTAGTTTTATTTTGATTTAGTAGTTGTTATCCTCTGCCCATACCTACATGTGACTTGTTGAAAGCTTTCCTTGGTTTAATTTCATTGGCATTAGGGTTTTAGGTGAAATTCCTAGGAGTTTTGCTTGTTGGGTTTGTTTTTCGATTTGGTTGTGTAGTGGCTCTGAGCTTAGAAGCTGTAGGGACTTCAGAGCACCTTAGTGTCTACCAGCCTTCTTATGAGTCTGACCATTTATGAAATCTCCCCTTGTTGAGGAATTCGTTTTGAGTTTTCTCTTTACAAAACTTCGAAAAGCTTTTGATTGAAACTTTGGATTTTTATTTTCAAAAAGAAAACAAAATTGGTTGTTCTTGACTTATTTGTGATTCTGGAAAAATTGGTCCTTGGTTTGCTTATAGCCAAGTAAAACATCCTAGAAAAGACATTTTGTGAGCTTTTACTTCAAATAGGTTTTCATAGTTTATAGATCTTAAGTTTGCTTTATTCATAGTTTTCTCAAAATTTGCTTTAGTCATAGTTTTAAATGTTTTATAAAATATAAAAATATCTTTTGAAAAAGTTTGTTTTGGTAGCATTTGAGTGTTTGAATGAAAAAGGAAATTCTTGTGAAAATAACTAGTTGTCTCGTTTTGAGTGCATTGGAACAAATACTCTCCTTTTGATTTGTTTGTTAAGAAAGATTTGTGTTTTCAAGTATTTGCATTCTCCAACTCTTTCCTAGCTAGAAATTCATTGAAGAGAAAAGATTATTTAATCATCTTAAGTGCATTTTTGTAGTGATTTTGAGTCAAGTCTTTACACCACGAGTTTCATCTCCATCACCTCTTGACTTAATCAAAAACCAATAAAAATGACGCTTAAAATAAAATCAATCTAGCAATTTTTTTTGTTTCTAGGGCTCTAATACACCAACATAGCTTAGGCTAGTGTCTTGGAGTAGGGAGTAATTAACTCTCCAAGATAGTAAAAAAACAACTAGTTGTATCTTGCGGTAGGAGACAAATCCAATTGTTGCATCTATGCTCTAGGAAAGCTCCTCTTAAAGGAGAAGCACGAGATCGTGTCCGAACCAGTGTGGGAATCAATCCTTCCTCATTGGGAACGATGCCAGATATTCACGTATTACAAAAGGTAAACCTCGGATAAACCATTGTCGAGGAGCTTGGGGTCACTTGTTGGTAATCCTCGGATTATGTCAAGGAGCCTTTAAGGGGATTGAGCTTGTTACTCTGCCCTTGCGTGCGTATCGGATCGTAGACTATTCCCCCAGGTATATTTGTTTCTGTTGGTAACCTTAGTGACCATATTCTACAGGATTCTTCCTAAGGTGACAGTGGCAGGAAGATCCCACTGTACCTGGAGCAGACGTCATCTAGACTCACTTGGATTTTCTGGTGGGTTCTCTTCACTCGAGACGGTTAAGTGGAGAAACTTGTGCCAGTCTATTCATTAAGCAGGTTGTTGAGGTAACTGTTCCAACCACTATTTCTGTATCGAACTTTCCAACGTTGGATTTCATCACCAACTAGTGTTTTCGGTCCGGAAAGTTACTGTTTGTGTGTGCTTGATCTCCTAGATTCTTTAGGCGTGTGATTCAATTTGTTTGGTTCTTTAGAGACTTTAGGTGGTTTCATTTAGATTTTACTTTGTTTGCGTGTGAAGTATTTAAAAGTCTTTAACTATGGCTGAATTACCGAGGCATTCTCGTAGACTTCGGGGCCAATCCCCTGAGTTTGTTAGCGTGGCTAAGTTACTGAGGACATCCTGTAGGCTTCGGGGTCAACCTCCTAAGGACATACCGAGCCAGCTTGAAGGCTTGAAAGTCCTCGTATCTCCTATTGACGGTAGAAGTGGGTCACCTGAAGAAGGAGAACCTTCTTTGATAGTACATTCTGATTCTCAACCGTTAGTAATTTCAGAAGTTACTGGTAGTATTGCATCTACTAGTGATATAGGTGATGGACCTGAAGTATCTGAACCCGAATCTGAAGTTGCTGCTACTCCCGTATCAGAGTTTTTTTCTCCAACTCCTAGTGGTCCTAGTTCACCTAGGGTAGAAACCATAATTACCCAAGAACTTCCTTCTGGACTCATAGCTATTGAAGAGCTTGCTATTTTGGACATCAAAGAAAGCTTTCCTTTTCCAGAAGATCGACCTATCTTAGACCTTAGGGAGTGTGAATCGATCTTTTACAGTCCACCTAGGAGAAATGCTTGGTACCGTTCACTCACTAATCTTTTGGAAAATCCGGGACTAAGTTTTTCACCACCTCGTATTTTTTATCACCCAGCACCTAGAGATTACTATCCTGCATTGAATATGTCTAGTCCTTCATCCATGTTTTATCAATCTCCGGAAGCCTATTTGTACAGCGGTCCTTCTGTTCCCGCTGGGTATCAGTCCATTTCTAGTACTTTTTTGGGAGCATCTCCTCAACCTATCGAACAAAAGTTGTTAACTGGAAGTAGTGGTACTAAATCGCTGAGTGTAGAAGATATTTTAATGATGTCAGGTTCTCAACCTCAAGGTGGCCAGTTACCGCCTGGGGGGCAACCTCAAGGTACTTACTATGTGCCTGGGGGGCAACCTCAGGGTACCCAGTATATGCCTGGGGATAGCCTCAAGGTACTCAGTTTGCACCTGGGGGACAACCTCAAGGACAATACATACCTACGGGACAATACATTCCTCAAGGCCAACCCCAGACTCAATATGTACCCCAAGGTCAACCTCAGTATCAATATGTACCCCAAGGTCAACCTCAGTATCAATATGTACCCCAAGGTCAACCTCAGTATCAATATGCACCTCAAAATCAACCTCAATATCAATATGTACCTCAAGGTCAACCCCAGTATCAGTACGTCCCTCAGGGTTATCAACCCCAAGGTCAGTACCCATCTCAAGGTTACCAACCGCCTTCTGGTCAATCATATTATCAACCCTAACCTCAACCCGGTTACAGTCCTCAATATCCTCAACTTGTTATGGGTCCATACCCTGGAATGAATTTAGTGTAGGATACATCTCAATCCCAGCAGGTCTTGCAATCGAATGTGCAGTCGTCATCTCAACCTGGACAACCCTTTGTTTCTGGTCCATCTCAGCAACCTGTCCAATCTACTGTTCAAACTTCTGCACCTTCTGTAGTTTATCAGTCTGGGCCTAGTACACCTCGTACTCCGTCTCAAACGTCTGCTGCAACTACTACAATATCTACTCCATCCACCCCACCTTCTTCTGGAGTATCGGCAGCTCTGGTTTCTACTGTCCCTGTATCTACTCCTCAGACATCTTTACCTCAGTCTGGACCTACGGTCCAGACTTCAGTTCAGATGCCTGTAGGAAGTACGGTTGTCACTTCTCAACCTCAATTTAATCAACCTCTATACCAAGGACAGTACCAATACAGTCCTGCTGCGTAGCAACCAACCTATCAATATCAACCGTACCCTGGGTATACATATCAACAACCTCAGCAACCCCAGTATGGTCTGGTTAATCCTAGTTTTCCAGGAGGTCAAAATATCCCAAATGTGATTCCCATTCCTAGTTATCCTGGATATCCTCCTCCTGCAGCTGGTCTGCAGACCTCGAGTTTTAGGGACCCTAATCGTCAGTTATCGTTTATCGCAACTTTGGACTTGCCTGACTTGACGCGCCTTATGAATGATCCAATTAACTATCTTCAATATTGGCCGCCAATGCCGCATAAGTTTCCTAGTGATATTCCTAAATTCGAAAGTAAGCCAGGAGAGGACCCGTCGAACCATGTGATGACTTATCACCTCTGGTGTGCGTCTAACTCCATTTCAGATGATTCCATTTGTTTACATCTTTTCCAGCACACTCTAATTGGTCTTGCGGCCAAATGGTACATCGAGTTACTGCGAGCCACTTTTTATAACTTTAGTCAGTTTGCTACCTCATTTTTAACTCATTTTCAGTTGCCAGTCAGATATGACAATGGCACGGAGCTATTAACTTCGTTAAAGCAGTCAACATCCACTTACATTTCAGATCATATCCATGAATGGAGACGTCGACGGCGTTTAGTGAAATTTTATATCTCGGATCAGATCTTAGCTGAGTGGTTTGTAAAATCTTTACTGCCCAATATCACTGAAGATGTAGCTAAAGCCGAAGTAGTTACTGAAGAGCAAATCATTGCTCAAGCACAGTACCTTGACTTAGTTTATACTCAGTCAGGTACGCTACACAAGAAGATCCCCGACCTACCCAAACAAAATCAAATCGTTGATGCTCCTTCAGGGTCTCATGCCCGTGATGGTATTATTGGTATGGTAAATACCAAAAGTAAGAAGAAGTATTCCAAGAATTCTTCTCCTATAATAACCTTGCCAGATTCCCCGACAGGAGAGTCTTCCACAGAACTTTTTGCCAATATTCACGTTGTAGAGTCGTCTACAGCTAAATCAAAAACCGGTGGTAAGAGGAAAGGGAAGAAGAAAAATAAAGAAGATAAAAATTCAAAAGAGAAACCCGAAAAATCGGAACCCATTGATGAAAAACGCAAACCTCGTTATCCGTGTCTCATCTGCGATGAAGACCATTATATGAGAGACTGCCCTCATCGGGCCAAAGTTGCAAAAATTGTCAAAGGTTCCCAAACTCCTGTTGTCTTGAAGGATCCTTTTCCAGCTCAAGACAGTAAGATGATAGGTTCATCCTCTAGTGCCAATGAAGAACCCATATTGATGATGTCCATGTTAGGATGGGGACTCATCGCAAGATTATAGCAGTAAAAGTCCTGTTGATGGTAAAGAAGTAGAATCTTCTCATTCAAATCCATCAACCTCAGCTCCCGGTTCCGATCCACTACAGATCGAGAAACCTAACCCAGACTTAGTAATAAAACCTCCCAAAAAGGGTGTACTCCGAAAGTCCGCTTTCAATCCACATGCGAGAGCGGCTCAGAACTACAACATTCTTGAGGATTTAGTTGTGTCACCCTCAGCAATGTCGGCTTTGGAAGTGCTGCAATCATGTCCAGCACAGCGCAAATTAATTTTGTCGGCTATAGGAGCTGTTGACGCTCAAGATCCGAACCTTATAATCTTCAATCTAGAAAATAGTGCACCGCGTTTACCTCATCAAATGGCTGTCCAGATTCCAGTGATAGTAAAAAATAGACCTGTTCATAGGATTGTGATTGACAAGGGAGCTTCCACGTGCATTATGTCGATACAGTGTTGGAGATTGCTTGGTTCTCCTTCACCAAATCAATCCCCGACGATGCTTAAGGCCTTTGATGGCCGTGGGTTTCATCCTTTCAGAATTTTACAAGATCTACCTATAGGGGTTGAAGGAAAAACCATTAATCTAGATGTGGAGGTGGTTGATGCCCCTCTAGGTTACAACCTTCTCTTGGGTCGTAGTTGGTCTTACGCTATGACAGCTATTGTCTCATTGGTCTTTCAGCTTATAAAGTTCCCCCATAATGGAAAGATCGTAACTATAGACCAGTTGCCATACTTTTCATCCGACCCAGCCTCTGCTGAGAGCATTCACCATGTTGGTAAAGCAGCAATCCCTTATAGGGATGTTGGTGTAGGGTTAGTTAAAGATTTTGGTTTACTGGGCACTTTTCCTTTCCCTCCTATAAACGCATCATCTTCTACTGCAACCATTCATATGATATCATCAGGAATCATTGTTAATGATCATCCTTGGATCATACCTTCTGAATCTAAGATAGACTCATTTGGTACTCTTACGCCTTTGAGTCCGTATGAACTTGCATATCAGACCGTGCAGTCGTTTTCCGACCCAACATCAACCCAACTCGACTTAATGAACGTGGTCCATGAGGAGTCACTTTCAACATCAAACTCGGAATTAATAACATTTTCCGAACTTGTTTAATCAGATTAGCAAATTCGTGAAATCCTTTGTGTCGATGAGTTACCATGGGAACATCTTCATCATGGATCTTCGTTTTTACCTGAGACAGATTGTTTCGAAAATGATTTTTCATCAATCTTTACAACTGAATATGTTAAGGACACTCAGAATCCAATGAAACATCCTGATTTTGAGTTAAACTTGGGAAATATTTCTCGAACTATTCCCCTTGACTTTTCAGTTAAGCCTGGAATTGTTGAAAACGTTCGTATAGGTGCCTCTTGTACAGAAGATGAAATTCAAACCTATAAAGCCCTATTTCAAGAATTTCAAGATGTGTTTGCCTGGTCATATGAGGAAATGCCAGGAATTGACCCAAACAATTGTAATTCATGAAATTAAAACCTACCCGGACGCTAAACCCGTTCGGCAACATTTGCGTCAGATTCACCCAAGAAAAGCTGCTGCAATTAAAGCAGAAGTTGAAAAATTATTGAAAACAGGTTTCATTTATCCAATCCCGTTAACGGATTGGGTATCGAATATTGTTCCCGTGAACAAAAAGCAAGGGACAATAAGAATATGTATTTACTATAGGGATATTAATCGAGCATGTCTAAAGGACAATTACCCTACTCCCTATATCGATCAAATTATTGATGATTGTGCTGGCAGTGAAATTTTCTCCTTTATGGATGGCTTTTTCGGATACAATCAAATCAATATTCTACCTGCTGATCAACCAAAAACGGCATTCATTTGT
>APFE030351166.1:0-37131 GCA_000404065.3 Pinus taeda
CCAAAATAACAAATAATAATAAAAATAAATAAAATAAGGAAATTATCAAAAAAATTAGCATGCCGACACATGGAGGGTAGGCATGTGGCATGCAGACACATGGAGGTGTGCATGTGGTTTCCCTTCCAATGTTTTTTCTATTTAATGAATGATGGGGAGGATGGAAGGGGTTCGATCATTCTGAGGTTCCATCTTCATTCTCTTGGGAGAATGCTAAGACTTAGGAATAATGGCAGTAGTCATTGATTGAGGGCTCGGGGGTGGCCAGTTGTTGCAGAATCCTGCACAATTGAGCCGACGGTTGGGAGGAGAGTCATCCCCAAATCTTGTGGTCACTTCGCAGCCGGAAAATACAGGTATAATTTCATTGAAAGAATTGTTTTCCTTTTGATATTAACTTTAGTTTTACTTGTGCTGTTACACACTGAGCTAAGCTGCTCCAAGATCGTTATATTTTAAAGAGACATGGAAACTATAGAAATTAACCTAGTCGAAAACCTTATGAAAGTATAATCTTGTTGGTGCTATCTTCCATAAGATAAAAACCTTGCAATCATGTCCATGGCATAGCCACCTTCCAATAGAGGTGGTGTGGACACATGGAGAAATTCCATGTAGAATAAAACTAAGCAGTAGACTTAGCCCTTGTCTTGCAATGAGAAATAAGTGTCTATCTGGCCCTATGGAATTATGGACAAACTGAGGGTAGAGCATAGTATCTCTTGAATCCCTCATCAAATAGTGGGAGGAGATCACAACCTGCCCATAATTATTTTTAATTAGTACACTATGGATTTCTAATTCTGCGTGGAGTTTCTATCTCAAGGTGGAGGGATATCTTTGCAATCCTTAGATAAATGAGGGTGGATATTGGTCTATGAAACCCTGTAAGACTATTGGGTGGAGGAATATCTCTGGAATCCATGGACAAATGAGGGTGGAGAGTGGTATCTGATACCTCGCAAGACTGTTGGGTGGAGGAACATCTCTGAAATCCATGGAAAAATGAGGGTGGAGGAATATTCCCTCTGGAACCCTTGACCAAGCCTGCAACTGATTTGAAGGGTGGAGGTGTGGAACAACTCTGGATTCCCTAGTGCACCTAGTGGAACAAGCCTTACATGCTAGGGGGTGATAGTTTCCAGCAAAGTCACACTATTGACAATCTGTAAGTGGTTGGGAGGTGAGTTATGAGCATGATCCCACCGTTGAGTGTCTAAATGGAAAGGGTTGTTCAACAACATCTAGGTTACCTATCTACGTAGAGTCTTAGTTTTGTAGTATTGACACAACCTTCCTGTTATATGATCAAGGAAAGCCTTAGATTCTGAGCCCACAATTAATTTGACATGATCTTGGATAAGGGACTGTTATGCGTCCTGATATTGGGTCAACCACTTGATTTACACATTGTTTCTACCTAGAGGTTAGGATAATGGATATTGGCCTAAAGGTCACCTAATCTTCTGCCATATCACCCATGACTCATCAACTATTTGGCTAACATCTTAATTGAATTTATCCCTGGAAGGTTCCTAGTAGAATCTCTGGTTGATGTAAAATCTACATTAAATCTTATTAAGGTCTATTAGATGTCTCATGAATATAATGAAGAAGAGGGATTGATTGCAGTGTTTGTGATTAGATCCTGTTTTCCATATACAACTGTTTGTATGTACTATCACCTACTCATACTACATATAAAGCATTGAAATGTTATGTGATGTGCTCAAACAATATGATGTTGTTGATCATCGGCTTTACTTGAAGCCAAACCCATGACATGAATATCTTATATATATATATATATATATATGATATATATATAATTATATTTATATATATATATTATATATATATATATATATATATATATATTTAATATATATATTATATATATCTATTATATATATATATATATATTCTATATATAATATATATATGAATTTTAAAATTCTTTTGTAAATTAAATCCTCAAGAGAACATTCTTTCATCAATTCTCTTCCTAACATATCCTAAGCTAGGCCACTGGGGTTTCCAAATTATGGCATCCTCTAACAGGGTACAAAAACACAAATTCAAACTAAATTGATCAAACTATTCTCTTAGTTGTTTTGTCCAATCGTCTTCAGTTCTTCTTCGTAAGGATTCATGAACTCATTCATTTAGTCAAGAAATATTTTGTTTAAGGTGTCATTATCTGTGGATTTAGTATACCGTTATGAATGACGGTGCTATTTAGCTCCATGTTGAGTTTGATGTAATGTCACTTAAATCTTGCAACCTTTGTTTCATTAGTGAGTAGAATACGTATTTATAACAAGAAGTGGTTAGATGCATTTAATTGTAGAAAAGGTTGTTGTTATGGTGTTAGGTGTAGTCATTTATTTTAACACATGGAATAATGTAGATTGTAGCCTTTGTCCCATTGTTAGGCATAAAGTATTGATTTAACAACAAGCATGTTGATTGAGCAATGAATGTATATTTTCATGTCGAAATAATACTCTTAATACAACATGTATCATACCCTCAAGTTGCACGTGTATTTCATATTTACTTTAAGAAATACAATAACCAGATGAACTTTCATTGCTATATAATAAATGAACAAAACACAATGAACTTACTCTTGATGTTGATTGATTGATATGGTTTATTTCACCTATGTTATAGTTGTTGTATTTTTCTTTTTAGAACAAAATAGGTGAAGGATTTCCTTTCATAAGATTTGCACCATTTAAAAATCTTTTAATAATCAGAATCAACAAAAGGACTTTATTAAGCATCTGTTGAGGACCAAGTGTGTCAAACAATTATTAATCCATTTGTGTGCTAAGTCTATGAAATGATGAAACAATTGTTGGGATCTAAACAAAATATGTGCATCAATCCGCCATCCCTAGTCATTAACGAGTTGAGGAAATTAGTCTTCGTTTATATGATTCAATAATACGTTCCCTCCCTTTGAAACTTTTTGATATAGATTTTTAGAGGTAGATTTATTCTCAAATATAGGTTGAACTTGTTGGAAGGGCTCTTTAATTAACTCATTGATGAGTCCTTATCACAAGGTTTGTTTAGTGAAGTTATACCCTTGTGACAAAAAAATGATGGTGTAGGATAAGGTTTACATTTACATTAGGCTAAATGGACTCATTCTTTCAATTGGATAAATGGATAATTGGATAGTATTAATAAGCATTCACATGATCTTGTGCATCATAACTTATAGTAGCTATTAGATATGTCTTTTTTTTTTTATAATCAATTACATTTCAGAGAAGTACATTACTGAGTGAGATTACAAAGAAAACTAAATACCAATAGTTGATTTATAATGTCAAGTTAAATTATGTCTAGTTGGGTTGTATTGATGCCTTGGTGCATTTAAATGAATAAGGTTGGCCATTCCTTATTGTTGCTACACAGAAAAACTGGGTTTGGTGCCTTACATTTCCAAGCTGAGTAAAACGATCCTTATAGATAGGGCATTCATGACCTTCGAACTATTACAATCATGGTGGCAATCCATGATAGAATAACCAGTCTACCTTCCTTGAAAATTAAATGTAGTTTCCTTTTTATGTCTCAGACAACATTTGTGTACACCCTTGCACCTAGATTGAAAAGATGAAATCACCCAATTATAATGATTGGAAACTAAACATAACTTCTAGGGCTTTCAACTAAACAAAGGTTTAGTTCCCACAAGTCTTGCAGTCCCATCTTGAGTAAGACAATGTACACATGAGAACTGCTTCATGCATGGTTTCTTCAATTGAATATAATACTAATAATAATATTTTTTAAGGATGACTATTAAAAAAACATAAATACATAGATAGACTGACGTAGGAAGAGGGAATTCCAACAAAAGAACTCGGCCTCTCCCGCAAACACCCAACTGAATTTAGCTATAAACATGAAAATATTTGCAAAAACACTACACATTTAGGCTTACATACTTACAACCAAACATCAAGAAAGATAGAAGAGGCATTAAATTCCATAGATCGATAGACGAGCAATTTGTACTAGCTCCCAAAAACCAATGCCACGAGAGGTAATGGACACACCATACCTATAAAATATGTAAACTTCATGAGTTCAAGAAAAACATGACCACCACCAAAAATGGGTTGTAAAACCATATGTTGCCATCATCCCAATAAAGAAATTCCCACACAGAGCTAACATGGAACACGAAATCTTCCATCGAGAGAGTTGACCAAAACCATCCTCCTTCTACCCTCTTTCAATAGTCCCCTTTTGAAGAGGAAACATTTGCTAGGGCTTAAGCACTTGAACCAGGTAGATCACTAGGGTCAACTCCTTCTGATTCACAAGTTACATGACTCTCAACATGCCTTATTCGGGCATCAATTCCATCAACACAAAATCACAGGTTCCTCAATATCCTCTTGACATATTATAAGAATTCAAAGAGGTTGTACTTTTCAAGCTGTTCATCTTTGAGAACTAAGCCCAACAATGTCTTCATTTTCCAATCAAGGTTCACTGAATTCAATATTTTTTTCTTTCTACCTCTTGAGTACCCAGGGTCTATAACCCACCCACTCAAATCCTCAAGTAATTATGAATCAGATAATGACTTCCTTTCTTCTCCCACCTTTGAATCCAATTATCTTATCTCCATACAAACTTCAAGTGAAACCTCATGGAAATAAGATGCCACTGATTCATGATCAAATGACCTTGTGCCCCTTTGACCAAGCCAAGCATCACTCCACCATTTCTACTTCTCTGATGTTGAGTGGGAGGAATTCCAGAGTTGTCAAGGGGTTGATTTGAATCTCTATGGGGATTACCCCCACTTGCAAAAGGACATACATACCATACTCTTTGCCTATTGACTAGGTCGGGACACCAACACACTAAATTGTCACAATACGCTAGATGAAATAACTAAATTTGGAAAGAAGATTGTATGAGCAAGAAGGGGGCGACATAAAATCCACAACATGCTTTAATTCATAAACCATTTGACCAATACAATACCACCTCCTAACACCATATCAATTGCAATCCCGAAACTAGAGGATAACGACACAACCCATTTTCCCAAGTTCAACACCATAAGAAGCTAGCATGGTCCTCAACAAGACATGCCTACACACAACACTGCAACTACCCACGACATGACACATAAAAGGCAAACTTACAAAATCCCATACCCAAGATCGAGCATGAATAAGACTCATAATCTTAAGACTATAGATATTCCAAGGTTGAAAAAGATACGTCCATGAAAACCAATTCAATGAGAGTTTGAGATAAACAATAAATCTAGGTAGATAGAAGAACAAAACATGAGAAAGAACTGACAATCCCAGTTCTCCAACCCACAGAGATGAGCCCGCCATCCCATAAACTAACAAAATACAAAAAACCAAAGCATCAATTTCACGTACAAGCAGGAGGCTAACCTCAAATCCTCCCTCCCCCTCATACAAAACTATAGAGAAAAACACACATTAAGAGAGTTTCCTCAACTCGTTGCTTAGACAATATGTTCCACGAGGCCAAGCCTCAGCTCTATGAATCTCCTCCACACTAGACAACATGGCTCAAAACTCGTTCCTCAAATTTAACGACATGCTCATGCATGTGAATGAGATTCCATGTACCTCTTGCATTAAATGGGAGCTTGAATGCTCGAGGGTGGTGGGCACAATACCCTAGACGCCATACTTGTTTTATTTGAATATATATTATGATTTTTTTTTGGGTGAGAGATAAAGAGAAAATAGAAAGATGAATGATAATGATGCATATTCTTTTAAACAGTGGGAAAACCTATCATAACTCAATTTTCAAACTAGCAGTGTGGGCAATCATTACTGGTTGTTATCCACGAATGCAGACTAACTCATCATTGTTATTCAATGAAAACTATGTCGACTGGAATAACCCATGGTGATTGATAAGGGGGCAAACTTTCAATTTTGATAGATGCCTTTGGGTCCTGGGTCATTAACCTATTTCCTTACGTCCGAAGAAGACAAGCTCTTAGCTATGGAAAAGTAATTTTAGGGCATACTCCACACCCAAATATTGATGTATATTACAACTAACATATTATATATATATATTATATATATATAATATATATATATATATATATATATATATATATATATATACAATATATATATACAATAATTAATTTTCAATAATAATAATAATAATAATTTAATTTAAGGTTGTAGTTTATTTAGATACTAAATTAAGCATGAGATTTCATTGTATAATTTACTGGGGACCTTTTCTATGTTAATTAATTTGATTACATAACCTGAAAGAAGTACAAACTATATCCCTTTGCATTCAAGCTTACACATCATAACCATTATTACTATTCAAACTATATAATTTTTTATTTTAATTATACCTTCAAAATCCATACAAAACTTTATCCGGTGTATTCTAGTGAGGATATATATATATATAAAAGAGAGAGAGAGAGAGAGAGAGAGAGAGAGAGAGAGAGAGAGAGATAATAAATTTAATAAAATGTAAAAATATGATCATTATTTTAATTGAATATACATCATAATCTTTTTTTGTCATTCAGTTAAGTTATGTACAACTTGAGTGGGCTCAATGATCAAGAATATGTGTTCTTTCTTAGGAGATCAAAGGTTTGAATTTGGATGAGGGTAGGGTATTTACACCCCCCCGCTCTCTAATTTATAAAAATATATTTACAAAATCATCTTAATGTTTTCCGTTACTATTAATATTTATAAAATTTATTTAATTTTAATTTTATTAATTAAACAATATTTAAAATACAACAAGCTTCTTGATCCATAATGAATTAAACGAAGTTTTTTGGTAGAAATCACATGAGAGAAATTTTTTGGCCAACGTGTTTCGAACCAACAAGTGTGGTTCATCATCAGGACCAGATGAAGAGCCAGACCATGGCCAAGGCTTGAAAGACTTTGTTTAAAATATTTAAAATTGTTGTTGTTGTTGTAAAGAGAGATAAATGTCTTTGAGATTAATCACATTATTAGGATTTGGTCAACGTTTCGAACCAACTAATGTGGTCCATCCTCGTTGTTGTTGTAAAGAGAGATAAACATATTTCAAATTAATCACATTATTAGGATTTGGTTGATGTTTAGAACCAACTAATATGGTCCATCCTCAAGACAAGGTGAAGAATCAATCTATCTTAAGGAATAAATAGCTTGGATGCATCATTGCCCATAATTAGCCATTGAAAATTAGTGGTTGGTAAATTAGTTAATGAGGTAAGTAAAATATTATTTAAAAATTAGAGGTAAGGAGTTATCTATTAAAATGTTATATATTTAGTTAAAAACTCGTTTTTAGGAATAGATAAATATAAAATATTTTATTCTAATATTTTAATAATTAATTATTTAATAAGGTAAGTAAAATATTATTTAAAAATCTGTGGAGGTTTTTTAGGAAATCAAGATCCACCGCTATTCTTTTAATCTTTATTCTCAGTTTTCAAGTGAACGAACCTCATTGTGAATACCCCTTCTATATCGGGTAGAAATTGCATTGTCTAAGTTTCATTGTCGATGTTTCAGAGCCACTTTCTTGGTTCATTGTCAAGACACATAAAAATTATATGAAGAGTGGATGAGAATAAATAATGGAGTTTTTTTAGAAAATCAAGATCTGCTGCTCTTCTTTTAATATTTGTTCTTAGGTTTTAAAGTAAATGAACCTCACTATGAATACCCCTTCCATATTAGGGAGAAATTGCAGTGTTCAAGTTTTATTGTCAACGTTTCAGAGCCACTATCCTGGTCCATTGTCAAGACATGTAAAAATTATATGAAGAGAAAATGAGAATAAATAATGGAGTTTTCTAGGAAGTCAAATCCATCGCTCTTTTTTTAATTTTTATTCTTAGGGTTTCAAGTGAACGAACCTCACTACGAATACCCCTTCCATATTGGGTAGAAATTGTAGTGTTCAAGTTTCATTGTTGATGTTTTGGAGCCACTATCCTGGTCCATTGTCAAGACATGTAAAAATTATATGAAGAGCAGATGAAAATAAATAGTGGAGTTTTTTTAGGAATTTTGTTTTAAAAGATTATATAATTTTTTATGTATTCATAGTAAAGTATTATTTAATATGAATTTTACTAACTAAATAATATTTAAAATATAATTTGAAAATTAATGTGTGTGTAAATTAGGTTTAATTTAGATGGTTGGAATAAATGTTGTTATCTTCCTCATCCAAATTTCAAGTCTTGTATGTGACATGTTGAGCTCATTAGTTTTTGTAATGGCTTTGAGCCTTGTCGTCAAAAGCAATCTCTAGACAAATGAAACATATATATTTCTCACATCTTTTGAAGAATATATCATACATTATTCAATGAACCAATTCATGATGGATTTTCACCTTTATTTTTTTCCAGGAAGATAACATACTTTTGATTTAGAGTAAAATTGAGAGTACAATCCAGAGGTGGAAGGAGCAGGAGGGGTCTTATATGGCCCCAAATAAAACTTAGTCAAGGTGTATGCATGGGGATTAGGATCAATGACAAATAATCTAGCAAAAATGCATGACTTGTTACATGGTTTGATCTTGGCTAAAGCTTCATAAATGTCTAATATCAGAATTTGGGTGATTCACTTATCACCATGCAACATCTATTCAAAGGAACATTGCCTTGTGATAAGCACTTGTGGAACATATTAAATAGAATAATAAGAATCCTGGAAGACATTCCAAAAGAAAGACACTTTCACGTCTTTTGAACTCAAAATGAAGAAGCAAATAAATATGACAACCAAGACTTTCACCTATAGGAAAAACATATAGAAATAAATGGCACATTAGAAAGGTGGCCTCTACGATAGCCTATATCGACCAACACACTTTCAAAAGAAAAAGATAAAAAATAAGAATTGATTCATATGGATAGCGAAAGGGGTAGATATAAATTGAAAAGTGGAGTAGGGGACCTAACGACTATCGTGGCATGCCAAATGAATATAACTCATGAAATAGCTATATGCCAGTACCATTATCATCAACATGATGTAATCCAAAGTACAGATATTAGCTTAGCCATCGTACTCACACGTTCGTAGAAGAACTCCTAGGGAGGTGCTGTCATTATGAACAAGCATGTCTCCAAGAACTCTCTACACAAGTGGGATTTGGGAGAGTGACACTACATTGTAGGGGAAGCTGATTAATAACGTGTCAAAGGTGGTCGATTCGCGTGGAGCTTTGGTGAGGGGAAATTATGGGAAAAGTTACAGAATCTAGCAAGTTCCATGGAGATATAAACAATTTGGCAAGCCATCCTTTTCGGTTACAAATTATGATCTCCAGTTTTGTTTTCATTCTTGTTGGTTGTTTGCTGCATATTGTGTGCATGTATAAGGGAAAATTTTTTCTATTAGAGAGAAAATAATTTGGACACAATGGATTGAAGGAGATTTCTAGGGGTTGGGCTATTTAATTTCACTCTCACCACATGGAATTTTTAGGAGCAAGGTAGTATTGGGTTGTCACTTGTCTAGATCCCTCACATAGCTTGGTTTTGGTCCCTGTTTCTAGAGGAATTGGGAAAAGGTGCCGCTTAGGCTCAGGCCTACCAGGATTCCTTGGTGATTGAGGTTGCATTATTAGTGCCTCTTGTGTCTCTTATTGATAACTAGAGTTAAAAACTATGAAGCATCGACTTTGGACAACAAAGTAGTTCTAATTTTCTAAATAGATGCATAATTGACTTAGCCTAGAATAACATACAACTGTGGCAAAATTGGGAAATTGAGCATTGTGGAAGAAATGACCAAGGGTATCATCACTTGAGTGTTCGCAGTGGGGGAGAACTGGAGGAGTCTGAGGGGTATGCTAAGATCAGAGGCTTGGAGAAAAATATATGGTGCTTGGAAGCAGGTGGCAGGCCTCTGTATATAAGATAGGGGACATTGAGGCAAAAAGAGAAAACGGGGAGAAATAGTGGAATAAACGACTCAAATAGGTGAAAATGCAAGGAATGAGTTAGTCAATTGGCAAGGCAAATGTAAAATAGTCAAATTTGCATTATGGTGATGAACATGAGACAACTGAAGCAAATGGAAACTAATGTGAAAATGTTGGAAGATATCCAAAGGCTGAAAGACATGGCAACTAGGAAAATGGATGAGATAAAGGCACTACACCAACAAATTGTGGGTTTACAGGATTAAATTCAAATTCTGAATACTAATCCGAATGAGTCAAGGTTGGGTAGTTAGAAGGAGGTGACCCAATGTCTAGATCTCAACCAGACACCACTGGAGGAGGGTAAGGACTTAAAATGGTCAATGTATGTTGCAAATTTTTCTTTGTTATTAGGAACATACTATAGGATATATCCATGTCAAAGTGTAACCAATTTTGTGAAATTTTGTAGTCCATTAGAAGTTCTAGAAGTATCTAGTATGAATAAGAATAAGAGGCAGTTGCATGACAAAAATGTATTCCCTGAGTATTCATTGTGACCAAGCACAAAGTTTAATCAATACAAATACTAAATTTAAAAAAAAAAAATTGAGACTACAATCCAATGGTGCAATAAGCACTATCATACAAATGCCTACTTGACCCACTAGTAAGCACTAAAGTAAAGTGCAATTGTTTCATACAAAATAAATATATTAACTCTTCTAGAGAGTTTTTATCAAGTCATGTTCAAATTTAAAGAAGATATAGAATTGTGTAGAGAAAATTATTATAGGCTTAGGACATTTCTTTTAGACCGAGAGGTAGAGTTCCCCTCCACATATTTCTCTAAAATATAACAATTAATTTCTAGATTATGCACTTCCTTGGATAGGAATCAACAAAACCATTAAGTTACTTGTAAACATGAGTATAAGAAGAATCCTAAAATTGTATCCTAATTTCCTTTATTTGTTATGTGACACACTGAAGACCAAAATCAACAATTGAAACCTTGCCCTTCATCTAGTAAATGAATAACATTGAATCACCAAAGGTTCGAATATAGGTTAAGTTCACATCACTTTCACATTTCGATTAAAGAAATAATGCATTAAACTCTCCTTGATTCTTAGTGCATTGACCCAAATTCACCTTACTTGTTTAGAAGTGAGAGTTGAAGAGATACAGGATGAACCCCTGATTGTGCTATTGTTAAGGCCTCTGGATATCTTAATCAAGGAACCCCACCTAGTGCATTTGTTGATAATGGGATTTCAACATACCTTTGTCTCCTTCTTTTTAGAGACCTACTTGTATGATATTAGAGGACCTAAAACCCTTTGAGAGACCCTAAAAGTTATAGAAAAACAATCTTTGAAAATTGACTTATTTCTTGAATTCAGGTTCCCTAAGAGACCAAAATGTTGGAAATAATACTAGAGGTGGGTGAATCAATATTATTAGATCAACAATTTTATTTCCCAAATAGATTTATATACGCTACTTCAGCTAAGTGAACTAGCACGTACACGCGACTGTACTTAAAGCAACCAGTGTATATGCAAAGAACTTTTGAATTAGACAGTTTATCATGTATTGAACTTTAACCAGTATATCAAAGATTTATTAGACAGTGCAGTAAAAGCAGAATAAAGCATCACAAATAAGAAACACACACGAAAACCAAGATATAAGGTGGAAACCCAATGTGGGTAAAAACCACCTGCTGCTATCGTCTCTGTCTTCTTTTAATAATAAGAAAATCTGTTTACAATCTTGAACTAGTGCAGATTGATACCAGTACGTAGGCACCCACTTGCAGAAGGCTACAACCTTCTCTCGTTCTCTAGCTACTACTGGGAGGAAGCTACAACCCTCTAGCTCTTGTACTAGCCAATATGTTTACTAGTACATAGGTGCGAGCCTACAAAAAACTCCACTCTTCTACCAGGGACCACGTTTCATGAATTTTCAGACTCGATACTCCTGGAACACACCACCACAATTTGAAGGCCATGTTTCATTCAATTTTCTTACTGGACCCATCAACAACATCATAACCACAATACAATCATCAAGTACATCTGCATCAACCAATCACTGAAACTCAATCATCATAACTTGAATCTGATCATTCAAAACACTGTCACCAGAACCCATAACAGAACCCAGAACTCTGCAACAGCAAACAAAAACAACTGAAACATACTTCATAAGGTATACATTACTTCCATGTGTCGAACCAACGTGTATACACGCTTTTATCAAAGCCAACCAACGTACACATCTATAAATATTAATTCATAATTTTGCAGCTATTCCAGACTTTAGTTATACCCAGATCATAACATTTACAGAATAACACATGCGTCAGTATTCAGATCTAGACTATACATGATCAAACCATATAATGATAATTCATTTCAAGCCTTAAGATCCCGATCCATCATTAGATCTTATCCCTCATCAACTACTAAGGTTCATCCTTGGTTTCAGATCAAGCAAAGCACCATAAGCCAATAACCTGCATACTAGATCTCACACTTCATCAGATATTGGATAGTTGCACACTTTGGCCCAATGATCTTCTCCTCCTTATATAGATTTAGGCCTTTCTCATTACCATGGATCAAAACCACCTAGGACCAAATACCTAGGGTCAATACCTCAAACCAAATACCTTGGACCAATACCATGGATCAAAATACCTTGGACCAAATACCTCAGACCAAAAACTTAGTTTTCCAACATATACACACTTTTCCTTCTATAAAAGTGGGTGTGTATGTATACGCTACTTGTGTTCAGGGAACCTACGTGCATACACAGCTTGGTCAAGGTGAGCCTGCGTATACCTCTCTTTCTTCATTCTTTGTAGTCTGATATGTAATTCTTTGTTGTTGACATGCTGCACTGTGATCTTTCATCTGAGTGAGTTGCCATCAAGGACAACACCTGTATCATAATGCCAACACAAAAGAGGAAGGGCATGAATTTCATTACGATCCTTAATTATATAGAAGTCATGGAAGGAATCCTCCAAAGAAGAATGAACCCATAATGGTCCCGTTCCCAATTGACCACCTATCTCCCACCATACCTGCCTTTTGTAAAGGTAGTCTAAAAATAAATGTTCATTTGTTTCTCAGGAAACAAGATGTAAAAAACATATCCCTAGGCCAACTTTTCTCTCCTCTACATTTTCTCCCACATTAACAATCGATCCTTGAGAGCGAGACAAAAATAAGCAAATATTTTGGACATGAGCTATCCTTTTCCTACCCTAATACCAGTATGGGAAGGAACTTGAGTTTCATCTAATATTGAGCCCCTACGTCACCATAGAGCCACACCAATCTGTTCATTTCCTCTCTTAATTTAATATGATATTTCATTAGTTCAAAAATGAATATTTACCTTGCCTCTTGGTTATATACCTCAAGTCCCATCACATTTGCTTGTAACCATCACTTATTTTGTTTAGGGTGCAATCACTATTGATCCACAAATTGAGTATCATGTCTTTGGGAAGGATATCATTCTCTCTACATCTCACGATTGCATTTTCCCCTACTCTCACCTACTTTCCAGAGGCTATTTCCACATTATTTCCCAACTGTTAAAAATTCCAAAGTTAAAGCTTTTTGTTCGTTAGACACATGTTGTTCAAGTTTACTTGATAAATGTTTTAGTGTTTTGGTATTGTTTGGTTTCTCTTTTGAGGTGTCCCATACTTAACCATTTTTTTTTGCAAATGCAAAATGTGGGAGAGTCTTTCTTCATATTCGCAAGTTTGCAAGTCCACAAGCTTCAATACTTAGACACATTTATTTTTCATCCTTTGGATACCTTCCCGTATCTCTACCTCCACAGTACTCTTTCTCAGCAAATTCCATACTTGGTTGTTTTCTCAATTGCAGGAAGCTTTGTTTTGTAGCGTAATCTATTGTGAAACATTCTACGACCCCATATTTTTGCATCACACAAAATGAAACTACATTGATACTCAATTATTTTTTCAAATTGTGGATGTAGGATACCTCTCATCATCCCATTCCTCAACATCCTAGAACCCCACATTTTTGCATTCTCCATTTCAGCCTATATAGTAATCACAATGCACCACTTAATCAATTTTCATCAATCTCGTTTCTCATACAACATTTTTGAGGAGTATTAAAGTTTTGGTGCCATCACATAAAGTCTCACACTTGGGTTAATATCCTTATTATTTTAATGCAAATTTCATAAATTTCCATATAAATTCTAATACAAGTGGTAATTAACATTAATGAATTGAAGGTATCAACTTATAATAGTATATGCAACCTGTGGAAAATATAGTAATATTCATATCCTCATAAAAATGATATTTAATTTATAAGATTTTTGTGACTTACTCTTTGAACTTAGGAATGAAAGTATGCCGAGAAAAAAAGAGAGGCATATTATAGTGATACAATTAACACCCTTGGATGCAAAGACCATGAATTTTAATGGACTGTGGCTTGTAAGTGGCATTCAACACTCTCACTAGAAGAGAAAATATCGAACAAAGTGAGGACCTTTGGAATAACACAAGTTGGTTGTATTTTTAAAAGTGTTTGATTTTAAGGAGAGGATACCTCAGTTGGAAGAAAGCAAGAGGACATTGTTCCCTCTCACACCTAGTGTTTTTAGGAGTATGTTGTGAGTCTCAATGCCCAATAAAACTATTAAAGAACTTGAAGAAAACACCTTTCTGGAGGCTCATGGTGGGGGAATGGATCTTCTAAAATTCTTTTTCATGAAACCATAAAATGATACTAAAAGCTATCAAATTGAGGTATACTCACTTGCATACTCATACAAAAAATTTGCATGGTTGTTTACAATAATTGTTGGGAAGGAGTCAACTGTTGTTATTCCAAAGTACATTTTTTATGTTCTTCATTATTTTGTCAATGATAATTCCATATTTGAAAGGGAACATGTTATCTCAAATTAAATCTCTTATCAACTAGGAAATTTTTATTGGTGGAAAGCTAAAATTAAGTTTGACCCAGTGTTCGGCCAAGGGTGCCACCAAAAGTCACCACATAGTCTAGCACTTCGCCAACATGTTCACTCCCTTGGATCAAAGGAGCGTCTCACGTGAGGCAAGCCAAAACCATAGGAAGGTAAAAGGGATCTATATTTAGTTATCTAAGCAACTGGCACGACCATTGGTGTATTCGTTCACAACTATATAACTCATGCATTTAACATGACATAGACATAAGCAATATTTTTTTTTTTTAAAAAGGGGGCACAAAGTACATAAATAATTGCAAAACTCACATTATCCTTCTATTATTAAAACAACATAGCCTAATTATAACAAAAATTTTGCATTTTAGTTTGTGGCACATTTTAGACTTGTGCATCGATATCACACTTCAAAACAATTATTAAAACAGATAATTACATCTCTCGATCTGCATATAAGCAATCGTTCTCCCACATAACCCAAATCCCTAACATTATAGCAAAATCTAAACTCTAAAGAGCAATTCAAACTTTACAACAGTGTTTGAACTCCGCAAATTGTCCAAACTTGTTTCTTGCTACTCTTCATCCTATTTTATAATTACGCTAGCTTGATTTAGTATTTGGTCCCTTGTTCAATTGATTCATGTTTTCCAATACCTAGGGCCATTACCTTGGTTTTCTGTTGAATGCATCAAAATCAATTCCAAATTCTTCGATGCATGCCCTTATTTTCCGTTGCGCAAGTCCCAAAATAAGTATTCTGCTGTCGCTTTGATTTTTTGGTGCTTTGTTTCTGGAAGCTTTCTCCAAAATGTCCTCTGCAACTACTATTCCTTCAAAAATGAAGGACCCAACATGACCCGACCATAACCCATTGACTCGCCCTCGAGTCAATGTGCTGCTGCTGCTGAATCTAAACTCTGTATAAGTTGGCTTCTGCTTGGATGAGCTGCAGTACCTTCAAACAAAGGATCCAAATATAGAACATTTTGAAGAGATGAATCTTTGAATGCTATATAGGTGGAAAAAGATGAGTTCCATGAGTTAAACAAGGTAAAAATTTTCTTGAAAATTCTTCCACTATTTGTGCAGTAAGATCACTGAGCTATGACTACATGATTTCTTGGAGTTGGTGATTAGCAAGAGTAGGTAACATGCTCAAAGCGAGGAAGTGTCTTTGTGCTTCTGGGTGAAGGTCACAAAAAACTCACTTTGTTGCTTGAGCTGCATCTTCCAATTGGTTGATTTGGGCATATATAATGTCATCTTGATCAAGAATTTGCTTCTTTACCTCCAGATCAGTAGTCATAAGTGCTTGCTAGAACAATTGCTGAACATTCTTGTGCAAGGTATCAAGAGCTGCATTATTTTTCACAAGAATGCCATTGTTGTCTGAAATTTGGCAGAACATGTCTTGAGACTCTTGCATAATCTGTGGTAAAGTGGCACAGACAGAAGTGGCGGTCTGAATGGTCTAAATGCTATCAATGATATGAACTTGATAGAGCAACGAAGGGTCTAATGAAGACTACTACATAGTGGTGATACTATCATGGAGCTCGACATGTTTGGTAACTAGTTACTTGCACGTCGCTTCAAAAAAAGTGCAACATTCGACAAGGGAACATGTAGCGAGATCTTCACGCTGAGCTTCGAAATAGGGAGAAAGATTAGGAAATAATGACTAAAGCAGCGAGATCTTCAGGCTGAGCTTCGAAGTAGGGAGAAATATTAGGCCATAATGACTAAAGTTGTATATGAATATCACCTATCCAAGTCTCTATTCCATATTTCTCAAAACACAACTGCGTTTGGACTGCGACGATGACATTGAGTTGATGCAGCTGTTCTTCAGAGGTAACCTAAAGGTCAGTGCACCTAGTCTCATTCTGAACTAACTGATGCTCCAACTAAGAAATTGAAGCAGGAATAAACTGAACCAATTGTTATGAATGCCATGTATTGACGGTGTCGACTAAAACCTTTTATGCTGGCAGAAGTCGTGATTGCAGTGGTTGGCCACTTGCAACCAAACACTCTAAATGATATGGAGGTGAATATTCTCATTAGATAACAATATTTTGATTCTGCTAAATTATATGAAGAATAGGGGCTGGAAGCAGAAGTCGTGATTGTAGTGGTTGTCCACTTGAAACCGAACACTCTAAATGATATGGAGGTGAATATTCTCATTAGATAACAATATTTTGATTATGCTAAATTATATGAAGAATAGGGGCTGGAATAAAGGTAATGAGGTCATGCTATTGGGCAGCAAGGGAAATCACTTGGCGACATTGCTCATGGTCTTTCATAAAATTATCCACTTTCTTGGGATAAAAGAATGAAGGTGAAGTGATAGTAGGGGGAGGAGTAGTTGATGGTGGGGAGATGAAAATGCTAAGTAAACCAAAAAAATTGACGAGAGCAGAGTTGGTTTCCATATCCACTAGCTCATCCGTGATAACAAGTGAGTCCGAACGACCTAATAAGGTTTCTTTTGATGAATGAGGTGTTGGGTTGTGTTATATTCTTTCCACGACTAACCTATGTAGTGAAATGGGGGGTTAGAGGGGGGCAGAGCCCCCCCTTCATTGCGCCGATTGCGCAACAAGGGGGTCACAGGGGGTGCAGCAGCCCCCCCTGTCCGGGGGGTTTGAGGGGGGCAGGTAGCCCCCCTCTAAGGGGGTTTGGGGCAGCACCTCGGGAAATTTTTTTTTGGACCTATATTAGGTTGGGTAGACCTACCTATGGTTTTCAACCCATGGTTTTGGACGTGATGGTTTTAGTTCCATGGTATTGGATGCTTCGACATGTATAATAAAAAATCAAGCCGGTAGTCCCTGTTTTGGAATCTAGGGGAAAATCTTTGTGTATATGTGTTTCATGTGTTATGGTCTCGTATTGTCTATTTTCTGTGTTTTAGAATTTATATGCAGGTAATTTCTGTACGGGGTTAAAACCTACATGAGGTGTCACAGAGGTTGTATGCAGGGATAAAGGATATTCTTCCCTAATGGGAATAGCAGGATCAGTGGATGGGGTCTCAAAATCAAGGTCAATTATGGTTAAAGCATGGGTATCATGGCAGGATTGGAGAGATGAAGTGGGAAAAAAGGTGGTAGCGGGTGGTATGGTGGCATCAATGGTAGGGGGTGCAATGGACATAGGAGAAACTTAATGTACATGAAGAGTATGCTGAAAATAAGATTCTACCTCAGACCAAGTAGCATAGGCCGAACTCACACAATCCTTATCCTTCTTCAGTAGGGGTTGGAGATCTTCCAACACATCTTTAGAATGCTTGTGTGAAGATGAAGGGGTTGTTAGGGTCCTATGTTATAGGGATCTTGGTCATGTTAGTCTTACTATTTCATTTGAGGTCATGTTTGTAAATATCAATCCTTCTTTCATGAGTGTTATTGTTTATAGGGGTTTTTGTATAAAGAGGTCAAATTGATCTATAAGTGACATTGTAAATATTTTGAGTGAAAAAGAGTCATTTTTCCATAATCCAAAAGGTAAGGTCATAAGAAGTTATGATTTGATTTGGAATCATGAGGGTTCATTTGCCATTATAGAGAGTCTAGGGATCATGTTATCAATCTTGGTTATCATAATCTAAATATGGAAATCGAGTCTACATCAAAATAATAATGACAAAGGATTAGGCACAAATTTGGAGGTTTTGTGAGGTCAGTCTAGATGTCATTTCAAGAGTGGTTATGATCTCAAGAGGAGTAGAATGGTCATGAGGAAATTTAGTTTCCATTTCCTCAAGTGCTGAATTTTCCAAGAGATGTTGCACATTCATCATCGTTCTTTCAAATAAATATTTTTTTCCATCAACTCCACTTCAGATCACTATGGAAGGTTATTTGAACTTTAATTTTCATTCTACATCTCTTTGTTATTCTTAATTTCCATCGAAAGTCGTGGTGTGTCCGTGTTGCTTTACTGTGCAAAGGAGGCAGGGGTGCTGTGTTTCCACACAACACTACATCACTCACAAACCACTAGTCAATTCTCCTCATAGGTGGAAATCTAAGTTTATCCTTATTCCTTAATGCTGCATGAATCCTCAATTTGTATATGTGAGTTAGAAAAATCTGTAGAAAGTCTGAAAGATAAAAAAATTTAATTGTTGTTGCATTTCCGCTGTCGCTACGTTTTCTCCTTGCTGCGTTTCCATGCAGTGTTATCTTGCTTCTCAATTTGAGGGCCAAACTTTCTTCTCAGGTGAAAAATTGAATCGCTCTGTGTTCCTTGACTGTGAGGAATTGTAATTTTCATGCACGAGCCAACAAATCCATTCAAAATCAACAAAGAAAGCTAATTCATAATCACTACATTTTCTCCTAACTGTTGCGATACCACACAGTGTTCATCCTTCGCTTTTGTTCATTTCCAAGACCACTTTTTTCCTTGTAGAGATTCCATGTTTAGATTGTCTAAAGTGTTGAAAATGCTTTGAAGCCTCTCACTTAGTTGTTATGCTTGTTAAAAACTCAATTTCTTTGAACACTGCGTTTTTCACAAAGTGTTGCAACTGTCCCTTTCAATTCTATGTCAGCTGTTGAAAATTTGCAAGTCTTTAGGGTTTTCTGAGAAAGTCTGCATTCATTAGTTTTGTGTAAATATTGTTTCCTATTTTTCATCATCAAATGTTTTTAAAAAACCACCACTCCTCCACTATTTCATAAAACAAGTTGTTTCAAAACCCTAGACTATTCACTACTGCAAAAACAAATATGTCAACTCCCGAGGAGAAGAAGCACAAGGGAGGTGCTATTGTTCTATTTGAGCCACACGATATCATAGTAATTAATGCAGATCTAGCCATTAGAGTGGATTTTGAGCAAGTGGTGTGTTTAATGTTTTGTGAAAATATTCTGCAGTACAATTTGTAGGTGACTAAGGAATTTGTCAAGGGTTTTGACGGATTGCAGATGAAGGTTGGAGCACTTGCTTTTCCAGTCACAACCCAATCAATAGCTGAGACCACTAAGATCCATTTAAATGGTGAGGAATGATTTAAGGGTATGGAGTTAGATTCAATTTATTTCAAATACTTTTTGAAACCACAATACTAGGAGGGGTATGGGTTTGCTGTTCCAAGGAGCTACATACAAGACCACCAGAGTAAACTGCTGGAGGTAATTCAAAGGTATTTTACACGTGAAGGGAGGTTCAATAAAGTTTACCAGTATCATATTAGACTCCTAATGCATTTTATAAGCAAAAAACCTTTGAATATCCCTTACTACTTATTTAGGAGTCTTTGCAAAATGGATGATAGAGTTCAAGCCAAAGGGAGTCCTATTGAACCTAGTATGTTTCATTTCTCATTAATTAAACTGTTGGTGATAAAGGAACTTGACAAGAAAGAGTATTCATGGCAGTATTTTTTGATCTCTTTAGGGTGGATGACACAAAATTTTAACAACCAAAGGACTAAGAAAAACACCCCATCATTTGCAATTAAAGAGGCCTCACCTGCAGTAGCCAGTTTGGTCAAAAAGCCTTTGACTAAAAGAAAATTAGTTGACAAAAGAAGTGCTAAAAATATTCACTTCTCACATGAGGTAGAAAAGGTGGCTAGGGTACTGAGAATAAGAAATTCAGGTAAAATATTGCTTATAGATTCTTCACCTATTCAAGCTGCTGAAATATCAAAAAGTGAACATGGAGAAATGGAAGTCGATGAAAGATATCATAAAATTAAAGACCTGCAAGACTAGTTGGACATATCTCACCTAATAGTAGCCTATTTGCAACAAGAAAATAGAGAGCTAAGGCAGAAAGTATCACAAGAAACTATCCACTCTAGTGAAAAAGAGCCATCAAAGAAAGCATTGGCACATGCTGTTAAGGACAAAAGCAAGAAAATCATAGACGTTGAAAATGTGCAGGTGACTATCGAGCAATTAAGGAGACCTAGGACTAGGTTTGCTACCAAAATGAAAATGCAAATGGGGGAGACTATTCAACCATAACAGAAAATGGTATTTGATGAGCAGAAGGAGTTTGAAAAATTGTTGGAACAACTTGAAGGAATTCATCAACGGTAGATTGGCTAGCAGAAAAAGATCATAGGGATACATTGAATTTGTTTAAATAGTTAGAAGCTTTTGAACTTGTCCTTGACAAATATAAATACAAGTTGAAGTGGACATTACCTCTACATAGTCAAGTGAGAAGTGTGTATGTCTAGAACTTGGTTTTGAAGAGGAGAATCAGATTAGTGAACCCACAACTTACTAAGACCAAGAATTCTGGAAGAAAGATGAAGAAGGGTAAGTTAGATATACTAGCAGAGGCCAACACAAAGGTAAATATTCATCATGAGGATGCTACTGAGGTTTTAATTTTGTCTTTTTACTCAACAAGTCATAAATATGCCAGTTTTGATGGAGTTTGCAAAAATACAGCAAGGGCATGTTGTGCATTTTGTATAGTCTTTTATAATGAGGAGATGAGCCAATTTTGAGGTTTTTGGTTGTCTTTTGGGATGTTATAAGGATTCTACAAAACCTAGTTTTTGCCTCCAACACTTATATCATAGGAAGCAATCATATGTTAAAATTTTTGAAGGCGTTGCGAAAGTTAACAAATGTTGCGAAACTTAATAGTGTGTCGCGAAAGTTTACTACAGGTGATGATGAGGTCTGCAAGCATTATGAAGCCTATCTCAGGAGTTCAACAACATCACAGAGACATTTCAAGAATACGCATTTAATCCATTTTGTTAGAGGAGGGAAGGAACCATACAAAACATGGAGGGCTACTTTGTTTTGCTGTGAAACTGGCTCATTTGTTGCAAAATTGGACAATCAACGCTATTTTGCTTTATATTTCGAATTGTTTGGGTCTCTAAGGTTGTCTAATCATGTTTTTAGGTGGAATAATGTCTTATAGGGGTATATATAGTGGTTTGTTATAAGGATTACTAAGTTTAGTGATGTATTAAATACAAACTGTGTTTGGTAATTAGTTCCTAATTTTATGCAGAGTAGGTGAACAATTTGATGTATTTAGCTATTTGACTAGTTTCTTATTGGAAAATGCAACCTAGATGGTTGAGGGTGGAATATTTTTTATGTATTTAATATGTAAAAAGCTAAGAGAGGGTTCTGTTGGTCAGATTGGAGAGAAAGATAATTTGTGCGTATTGTAATTTCTGAATATTTTTGCTAGTGAATGAAAGACAAAAGGTGATTTGCAGGGATTTCTATGTCAGATCTTGATGGTGTTGTGTTTATTTTTGTAAGTTTGTCTTATGTCTTTACATTTCTTGACTGTATGTCTTCGTGCTTGGAAGAACCAAATGTTTAACTCATAATTCATCTAAAAGGTGCTCTGATTTAGTTTTACCAAGTGATCTATGTGTTATGTGGAATTTTGCATCTACAGATAAATACAATTTCCCTAGGTGGGTAGCTACACCTGGAACAACATATTTAAAGCACTTAACCTTTTTATATAGAAGATAAATAAGACAAGGGACCTACTTGTTATCTTTCACTTTCCCTTTGTCTCCTCTGTATGGCTTCCGTCGCTCCTTCTCAAACTTAATCTGCTCGACAAGTACCTGCAATCATAAACAGAGGACAAAAACCAATCAAAGCAAGAGATCTATCTACTATAAGTAAATGGAATCAAAAGAATTTACACATATAATCATTATACATAAAGACAAGAATGTGGGGAAAGGTGTAAACAACTTTATTAAGTATAAGGAAGAATTACAATCATGAAGTCCAATCCATTGTCACTCTTCTAGCTTAGGTTCCAACCAACATCACATCAAAATCACAACACTCTGGCCGCATAACAATACTTGCTTACAATCTCAAACCTCACACCAACAATATCTCCTTACAAATTCTCAAAGTCCAGCCCTTGATCACTTAGATGAGTGCTCAATTTATAGGAAAATGGAGGAGGTTTGGTCATAAATGAGGGTATTGAATGGCCTTCCAAACTTAGAGTTAGCTTCCATGGAGGAAGCGCTGAAAGGATAGGAGGTTACTTAAATCATTCCCTATCCAATTTCAAGCTCATAGGAGATGATAAGTGTGGGAATCTTCTAGAAGGCTCTAGAAGATAAGAATATTCCCAGAACCCTATGAGCATTTCGCTCAATCTCACCCAGCGTAGGTCAAAGTGGGCCCAAGTGCTCTGAAATGCACCTTGACATGGGCCTACTTGCACTGAAGTGCACTTATCCCTAACCAAGGTTGTGATGGTTCCTCAAGGAGGCATTTCTGGAGGGATTCAGGCCAAGAAACTCTTAGGGAAGGAGGCATCCAAAGTGATGACTTGTTTAGGGCATGTAGCAACTGAATTAGGGTTTGATGAGCCCTAAAAGTACTGATTTGAATGATGGGAGTGATGTGCCCAAATGGATTTGTAACCACTGCCCCCTAAAGCATGAAGTCGAAAATGTTAATGTCAAGTATGCTTTACGATGTGATGAGGAGGTTCCGAAGTGGATGGTGACCTGCATAAATTACAATACATAATATCATGATATTTTGATTTTTTCATGAATTGTTGAGGGAAGGCATACCCATGCTCAACATATAAACTTTCATTACAAGTAGATAGATAGTCGTCTACAGATATAGACCCATGATGGGATCACCATCAGTGTAAAGCCATTGTACAGATGATTTGGTACTTTCCTGAAATCGTAGACTGGATGGATGAAACTAGATCTGGGGACTTCTATCTTGTTCAATCGTTTGCTCAAGTACGAGTCTAACCATGTGAATATGTGATATGAAGTCGAACATGGGAAGACACGTCTCATTACTAGCCAATGATGTAAGCCGTTAACAGACACGAGAGAAATGACCGACAATGATAATGATCCTCAAGGTACTGCAATACATTCTGCATGGTGTGAATGGATGTTTTGATGTCGAACAACATACAAAGTCTTTCATTTGAAGGCCAACGATGTCAACCTATCGCCGGAAGCGAGAAACTTTCCATTGATGTATGCATGCCTCAAGGTACTGGAAGGGTGTTTCTAAGTCAACTTCTTGGATAATGTGCTGATGTCGACAAGAAGCGACTCGTCATAGGAGGGCCTTGATGTGTCCCACATCAATGAAACGAAATGAGTGTAATTATTTTTGTAGATGAAATGTGACTAACGACACAAGGTTCAGGAATGGCGGTCATGAAAATGAAGGTTTAAGAGTATTGCAAAGGATGAATTTTAACTGAGTGGCATCTCTTGAACATGTCGGTGACACTGAATGGATTAGCAACATTGACTCAAAAAAAAGTAATGGATGGTATGGTAGACCAAGGTATGATGACCATCAAGCAGATAACCCAACCCAAATAGTCACAGTGATGAAGTGAAAGTGTCATGTTCAAGAGCAACCTGTTGCCATAAAGTGGTTTACCCCTTTTCCCATTTTCCCCAATCATTGCTGACCAATACCTCTTTATTTTTATCAAGCTTGGGGAGGATAACATATGCTTGTTGTATAATTCCACCCTTCGGGTGAATCCATCGCTATGTGATGTTTTAACAAGTCTAGCAAAGGTGAAACTCGGTCTTGTCATGATGGACAAGTTTGTCGCTATTTGATGTTTTAAGGAGTTTAACGACAATGATAACTCGATCCTTTTCATGATTAGAGAGTTTGAAAAGGGACAAAAATAAAACTCCGCAAGTTCTTTTTTGTAAGTTTGTCTCTCAAGTCCGAAAAAGTGTAAAACAATACAAGAGAGAACCTATTGACCATGTTCGATCAACGTATTCCTTTTTTGTAAATAATCTATCTCAGTCCGGAAAAGGGTTAAACTTATATTGAGTAGATGTCGTTTCCAATCCGTTAACAAGCTGAAAAGGACAAGTGCTTGACAATCTTTTCATATTTTGAGAGTCTAAAAAGAGCTTAAAGAGGACTCCAACAAGGTTCCTTTTTCAATATTTAACAGAGCTCGAAAAAGAGATAAAAGTATGCTCTGTTGTCAAAGTACAATTCACGATCGTGCACATCAAATTCTATAAGTCAATTGTAAATCTGTTCAAAGCAACACTAAGTTATCACAAAAATAGACCCTGATAAGCTGCTAATCAGGAAGACTTTGAGTAACTATTTCAAACCAATCTTTTGGTTGAGGCTTAGCCTCCTCCACCTGAGAGGGCTCTCTCACTAGGTTAAAGATTTTAATTTAAGGATTAGATGGCTAACTCTATGGAAAAATCAAACAAAAAGGTATAAATGGTTGAAATTCCAATCAACAAGCATCCATTGGGCTATGGAGTCAAAATATGTTTCAGTACAACAGAAAGATCAGCTTAACATGGAAGTCAGGGCTTAAAGAGTCTTAATATATCAGCAAAACAAAGTCATAATGCAAAGAACACAGTTCATAAACACATGAAGGAAGTTAGAGCATTATCAATGAATTCTAAGTAACATGTGTTCATACCACTGCAAGTAGGTAGATAAAGAAAGCCATGAGAAAATAAAACATTAAAACTCTCTCTGAATCCTGAGTAGTGAAGCTAAAATCTCTGCATTAACATAAAAACACATAGTCTCTTACAATAACACAATATGCTTGTTTCTTTTGAAAATTGCCAACCCTGAGGCATTCCACCTCTTTTCCTTTATAGAATTATCATTACAATCTTGGATTCCCTGATACAACATGAGGGGAATTCGAATTTCCTATTTTGGCACCTATTCATACCTAAATCATACTATTAATTACAATTAGCAGTTATCTAACAGTCTTAGAGTCCTAATACAATTAGGAGTACAACTGCTTATTATGATAGTAACAACTTAAACTAGGAATTAAATTCGATACTTGACAATTGTTCCTCCTTAACTTCGACCTTGGTGATGTTCATAACCCTCCTGTTGGCCTTCAATAACTTCTCCTTCATCTGTCCTGAAAACTAGGAAAATGTCCCCTGTAGTGTAGCCTTGGTCTTCAATGGTGTTCCTCGAATCTCCTGCTGAACAAACTAGCCCCTTTAATCATATAAAACATGTTGATTTAGCCATAGAACTATTTTCTTACACTCGTACAAAATTAAACTCCTTGAAGTTGCATGAAGAAAGCCAATCTGGATGTGTTACGAAATAAATTGTTGTTTTTGTAGCGCAAAACTTTTTCTTGCATATATCTTTCATTCCTTGAGTTTTTCCTTTTATTGGGCTTTAAACCTTCTCAAATGACCTACTCACATTCTCCACTCCAAAAATAGCCACTTCTTTCCTTTGAAGATTGGTAAAAAAGAACAAAACTGCACCTACAGCAGTTTCGTAGCACGCTACAAAATTGCTGTGCATGTCTACTACAACAGTTTCGTAGCGTGCTACGAAACTGCTGTGTGAATTAATTTACATAGTTTTTTCCCAAAAAAATTTCCTTCTAAGGACTCTCATAGCTGTTTCATTATGTAAATATGTCACATATACTTGAGATCACCCATCCATGAAACAACTTCAAAAAGTAATGTCTTTGTTTCAACCAAAATTGTATTAGGGTTTCATCACTTACTGCCCTATTTATTTGTGCTGAGGCTGAGATTCAAACTTGCTCAGCTGAATTTCCAGGTCTTCAATTTGTCTTTTCATAAACGTGATATTAGTGCTTAGTCTGTCATTGATCCATCTAATATACCTTGCTTCTTTGATTGTAGGGACAGTCCAGGTGAAGTATTGAGAATTTCTGCTAACTAGTTCAGGTTTTGAAACTTTTCCATCTTCCCATAGGGCCTTGATTCTTTTGAAATTGGATTTTTCAATTGCATGTTTCCTTTCCCTTTTCTTAAGTTGGGAAATCTCAAGACTGGCAAGCTTCAATTTCTTCGTGACTTCCTCATAGTTATTTTCTTCTTCTTGAGTATCGACTGCTCTGTTTCTGTCATCTTCGTGCATGAGTGATGGTTGCACTACTCGAACTACAAGCTCTTCATGGAATCTTAAAATCTCCCCTGTCTCACTTATCTCTGGCTCTACCTCGCTTGAAGCCCGTGGAAGAATTCTGGTCTCTACTCACCTTGGGCTTGTTTACTTCGAACTTAAGAACAACAACAATTTTCTCTTTCATGAATTGAACCAAGATCAACACGGATATGACCAAGATCAACTAACCCTTTCCTTTTTTGAAATTTGAAATGACTGCAAACCAATGATCCCTAACGAATCTAATGATTGATATGAATGGTTGCATGTGAGAGGTAAGGTTCATGGACTGACACCTGATAATGAAATTTTAACGGATTCTGGTGGATTTAACAGCTAGACATGATTGTTCATGAATCCTGAATTTCGTAGCGCATCCAGTGTAATTTCAGGGTTTTGCGCTATGAAAATGCCTAACTAGGAATCCCTAATTTCATAGTGTAGGTAGTGTATTTCATGACTTTGCGCTACGAAAACGCCTAGATAGTTTCATAGCGCGTTCCAATTTTTGAAATGACTAGACACATGAAACTTTAAACATGATATGGGATCCATAAGGGGCAAAATAAGGTTGTTGAACTTTATTTGATGATGGAAATGAGACTCTAACCCTATGACTTAGACTCTAAAAACATAAAAATGACTTGACCATGTCTAACACAAAAACTTTGGAACCAAGTGGGTTGTCCAAAATTTTAAAAACTTTTACAGTGATAACACATTAAATGGATTAAACATACTTGTTTCATTGGTAAAAATATGTAAATACTAAAGTTTACTCATTAAATGATCATGAAATAAACATAAAATAAGAATTTACCATGATATTTTCACCATTTGATATTTACCATTCAGTTTCTGCTCTGACCTAGTTTTTTATCTCGATCTTCAGCAGCTGATTGCGAGAGATTTTGTGGATCATTTCTTGTGTCATCCGGACCAGGTAGGAGATCTACCCCTCCTCTTTTTTTCATATCATTCTTTTAGAGTTTCATGCAAATTTTTAGGGTTTTTAGGGCCCCTTGGGTTATAATATTTCGCCCTGGTATCAACGCAGCCTTCCATGTCGAAAACTGTGCTGCAGAGCACCCAGATAGAAGGGTAGCTACTCTGCAATGCACTATCTCCTTGCTTGGGCTACGCTGGGCGAGTTTCACAAACTTGTTTCACCTGTTTGGCCCAAAATTTCTCTAGTTTTTTGCATGAAATGGATCCTAACTAAGCTTATGGTTTGATTTCAAGCTTTCATTAGATCAAAATGTCTATTAATTGGCGATAAAGAGAGCATGAGAAACAAGACATGGTTGCCCTAAATGATCTGGGTACTGTTGAGGCCCTCAGAAACTGTGGGTTGCTCAAATACTTCAGGTTTTCTAGGATGAGGCAACAATCAGAACTATTGCAGTTCCTAGTTCATTCATGGGATCCGACGGATCAGGCTTTTCACATAAGGGACAAAGTGGTCTCTATTATGGTTGATGATGTTTACCTTCTTACAGGGTTGTCGAGACGCGGTGCCCCCATTTCTCTTTCAGGTTCTTCCCATGGGGGTGAATTAGTGAGGGACTATGTTCGACAATTCTGTCAACTAGGTACACAACCTAGCAAGGACAGAAAGATAATCATCAAAGATATTTGTGATTTGCCTTTGAGAAAAATCCTATTCACTATCGCAAAGTTGGCAAGCAGTGTGACACTTCATCTGGTGAACAAATCATACATGCAGTATGCACTTGAGTGTCTTGAGCCAACTTTATTCAACTGGTGTGAGGCCATACTTTCTTCATTAAAAGAGAAACTGACAAAGGTAAAGAGCATTAAGACGAAGAATTTTATTTATGGGTTGCTCTTAATCACTTTTACCTTAAAGAGAATTCCTTTGATGTAACTGTAGGTTTTAACCTCGTACAGAAATTACCTGCATACAAATTCTAAATCACAGAAAAATAAACAATGCAAGAGCATAACACATAAAACACATATACACAAAGATTTCCCACTATATCCCAAAACCGGGACTACCAGCTTGATTTTTCATTATGTTCCTTTCAATGTTACAATACATATTATACATGCCGAAGCATCCAATACCATGGACCGAAAACCATCGCGTCCAAAACCATGGACCGAAAACCATAGGTAGGTTTGCCCAACCTAATATAGGGTCAAATTTTTTTTTTCTCGGGGGGCTCCCCTGTGACCCCCCCCACTGTGCAATCGACGCAACAAAGGGGGGCTCCGGCCCCCCTCTAACCCCCCGGTTCACTACGGAGGTTAGTCGTGGAAAGAATATAACACAACCTAACAGTAACCTCAACATGTAACACTGGGTGTAGCTGGTCCTAGAGATCCATGGATGCAAAGGTGGGTTGAATTGATGGCTAGACATGCTGGTCAGTCATCAATTACATTTTCCATTACATTCTTCAGTTGGCTCAATTGACAACACATTGTCATCGAGGAGCATCCATATGCAGGGATGAATTTTCATGGAGATCTAGAGTTGAGTTTACCAGTGGGCACTCAATGGGGTGCTATAGGTAAATTGTTGTTTGACCAAATGTTTTTGTTTTTTAAGTTTCTACATGTTTTTTTGTTTTTGATGTTTACAATACTACACTAAAATCGTTCTCATGCATACATACATTGGTACTGTACGACCGAGACACCAACAGGAGGTAGGTGGACTAACGCAAAGAAATGTCGGGAGGGAAGTTCTCAAGGATTTGGATTTGACCGAGACACTGGCAGAGTTGTAGGATCATGTAGAGGGGTTAACCATCAGTATTCTAGATATACGGATCGAGGAGTTACCTATGAGGCTGCAGTGCCATACTATTGGTGCTCCTGGCAGTTGGATGCGGCTATTGTGCATGATAGCTCAGGCTGTGACCTGTTATCATCAGCATTACTAGGTCTACTTAGGGTGATTTTTGTATGCATTTCGAGTTTTTAGGTCAGATGAACAAACATGTCTTGGACACAAATTTTGTAGAAACTTTTAAAACATCTACCTATTTTTACTTTCAGAGTTTTATATATGGTTATGTGCAATCCTATTCAACTAATGATGTGAAAAAAAAATTTAATTTTACATGTGTCGCAAATGTCTGTTTAACACATAGTTTGCTAATGAATTAGTTAATGTGTTAAAGTTTTTGGAAATATGTTGATATTGAATATACTCAAAATGTCTTTCCAAAACATGAAATCTAAGGAACATACGAAGAATTGTTGGGTTTCAGATGGTATAAACATTTGTTAGTTGTAGTACGACGAGTTGTGAGTCCAACCTAACGATGATTCGGTGAATGCCAAGTGAAATGGCATCAGTGAGAAGTTTGATCAACGCGATATACTCAGCGAGATTGTTCGTAGAACTACCGATACAAATCCCTTGAAAACTCACGAATGCGCCACTTGGAGTGAAAATGGCCCATGCTGCAGAAGATAGGTTCTACGTACTACGACTAACACCATCGGTGTAACCAACAAATGGTTCCAAATATTCCGACATCTGCAACAAATGCAAAGCGGATTACTTAACCACATAAAAATTCTAAAAGACACACTAACACACACACATGCAATTAAAGCATATATACAATGATTTTATTACACTTAATTAAGCATAGTAACATTTGAGGTACAACCCATTTCAGGGCTGCGACAATGGAATTCCATCATAATCCACCAACTCGTAGGCACCTTTTTCCAGAACACGCTTGACAATGTAAGGGCCCATCCATAGTGGTTCAAATTTTCCTGCTGCTAGTTTATCAACTTCCTGATAATAAAGCAAGACCAGGTCTCCTTCTGAGAAAATGTGGGGCTTGACATTTCTGTCGTATTTCATCTTGATTCGTTTCTTATGTGCTTCATTAGCCAATGCGGCTTCAAGACACGTTTCATCCAGAGGATGAGTTCTAAGAAACATGCTTCTGTATGTTGGGTAACAGGTCAATCGTGAGTTTGAGAGATGAAATTTCACATTGTGTCGACAATATTTCCTCCAGACCATACACCAATTGAAAGGGTGTGAATCCAACTGCATTCCTTACCGAGGTTCGATATGCCCACAAAGTAGAGTATAGGATTAAATGCTAGTTTTGTTTATGAACCCCTATCATTCTTTGAAGCATTCGCTTCATGACTTTGTTGATGGCCTCAACTTGTTCATTAGCTTGCGGATAATAAGGAGTAGAACTATCATGTGAAAGTCCTAACTTGGCAGTTAACTCACTCATCATGTGATTGCAAAAATGCGACCCATGATATGTAACTATAGACTATGGTACACCAAATCGGGCAACCACGTGGTTGAAAAAGAAAAGAGTAGCCTTTTAATGTAGGCATTGCCTCAACCCATTTTGTGAAATAGTCAACGAAGACTATAATGTACCCATGCCCCCCAGCCATGGTGGGGTTACATGTCATGAAGTCAATGCCCCATTTTGCGAATGGTCCAATAGTGACGACATGATGCAGTGGTGCAAGTGGTAATCTAGCTTTATGGTCATAGATCTAACATGCATGACAACTTTTGACGGCAATAATGTAATCTTTGAATATGGTAGGCAAGAAGTAACCAGCACAAAGAATTCTCTGTGTGGTAGCATAACCAGATAAGTGTCCACCACAAGCACCTGAATGACAATCATTCAAAACTTTCTTGGCTTCCTCATGTGTGAGGCACCTCTGTAATATTTGATTGATACCACGACGGTAAAGAGTGTCACCAATGATCATATAATCTTTGGCTTGGTATTGGATACGTCGCTATTGCGAGCAAGAGGTATCAAGCCAAAAAGTTTTGGTCTGGAGATAAATCAATATATCTCCATACCTCAGGTCAGATGACGAAATCAGGAACAAAGGCTCATCTAGAATTGATGGTTTTGACGTTGAATCAATGATACTCGAGGGAAGGTCGCAAAGAAGCTCGACGGAAACTAGAGATTTCTTTGATTTGGATTTGATGAATTCCAAATCAAATTCCTGCAAAATGACAATCCATTTTGAGTATTTTCCCCCCAACAATTGACATGACAAAATATATGTCATAGGGTTGCAATCTAAAATGACAGTGGTCTTTCGGAGCAGGATATAGTGGCGAAATCTCTGTACCGCTTGAACAACAACCATAGATAACTTTTCGATGTAAGAGTACTTAACTTCTGTATCATTGAGATTGCAGCTCAAATAATATATCGGATGTTCAATCCCATTTTCTTCTTAGACCAAAACCATTCCATTGGTTGTATCTGCAGTGACGAGATACATGAAGTAGTCGTTTTGATAATTCGAGGAATACATTAATGAGGCTCTAATCAAGGTATCTTTAAGAGCATCAAAGGAATCTTGCACAACCTGATCCCAATGGAAGGGTATCCCCTTTTTCAATAGACAAGTAAATCCTTTAGCCATTTTAACATAATTGGGAATGAACCTCCTCAGAAAGTTAGCCTTCCCTTGGAGTCTCTGTAACTATAGTAGATTTGAAGGTGGAGGCAAGTCAAGAATTGCCTAAACCTTAAGTGGGTCTAGTCGAATTCCTTCCTTAGACACTACGAAACCAAGAAAATGACTAGAACCAACACAAAACACACATTTGTGTGGATTGAGTCGTATTTTTTAGTGTCGGCACCGTAAAAATATAGCTCTCAAATGCTGCGGGTGATTAGTACACTTTCGTGAATGAGCAGGTAAATCATCAAGATATGGTTGAACAATATGTTTGATGTCATGGAAGGCATAGTTCATTTCCCTCTAAAAAGTTTCCCTTGCTTTCTTCAAACCAAAAGGGAGTTTCCTGTAAGCGAATGTGCCCCATGGACAAATAAAAGCAGTTTTAGATTGGTCCTTTGGGCAGATATTGATCTGATTATAGTAGAAAAACCATCCATAAATGAGAATATTTTACATCCGGCACATTCATCAATAATCTGGTCGGTAAAGGGAGTGTGATAATGGTCTTTTGGACAAGCCTGATTAACATCCCTATAATCGACGCACACTCGTATTGTCCCTTGTTTCTTCATGATAGGAACAATATTGGAAACCCAATCAGTAAGAGGAATAGGGTATATGAAACTAGCATGCAAAAGTTTTTCATCCAAAAAAGGTTGTTGCCATTAAAACAGAAGTTGAAAAACTTTTGCATGCTAGTTTCATATACCCTATTCCTCTTACTGATTGGGTTTCCAATATTGTTCCTATCATGAAGAAACAAGGGACAATACGAGTGTGCGTCGATTATAGGGATGTTAATCAGGCTTGTCCAAAAGACCATTATCACACTCCCTTTACCGACCAGATTATTGATGAATGTGCCGGATGTAAAATATTCTCATTTATGGATGGTTTTTCTACTATAATCAGATCAATATCTGCCCAAAGGACCAATCTAAAACTGCTTTTATTTGTCCATGGGGCACATTCGCTTACAGGAAACTCCCTTTTGGTTTGAAGAAAGCAAGGGAAACTTTTTAGAGGGAAATGAACTATGCCTTCCATGACATCAAACATATTGTTCAACCATATCTTGATGATTTACCTGCTCATTCACGAAAGTGTACTAATCACCCGCAGCATTTGAGAGCTATATTTTTACGGTGCCGACACTAAAAAATACGACTCAATCCACACAAATGTGTGTTTTGTGTTGGTTCTAGTCATTTTCTTGGTTTCGTAGTGTCTAAGGAAGGAATTCGACTAGACCCACTTAAGGTTTAGGCAATTCTTGACTTGCCTCCACCTTCAAATCTACTATAGTTACAGAGACTCCAAGGGAAGGCTAACTTTCTGAGGAGGTTCATTCCCAATTATGTTAAAATGGCTAAAGGATTTACTTGTCTATTGAAAAAGGGGATACCCTTCCATTGGGATCAGGTTGTGCAAGATTCCTTTGATGCTCTTAAAGATACCTTGATTAGAGCCTCATTAATGTATTCCTCGAATTATCAAAACGACTACTTCATGTATCTCGTCACTGCAGATACAACCAATGGAATGGTTTTGGTCTAAGAAGAAAATGGGATTGAACATCCGATATATTATTTGAGCTGCAATCTCAATGATACAGAAGTTAAGTACTCTTACATCGAAAAGTTATCTATGGTTGTTGTTCAAGCGGTACAGAGATTTCGCCACTATATCCTGCTCCGAAAGACCACTGTCATTTTAGATTGCAACCCTATGACATATATTTTGTCATGTCAATTGTTGGGGGGAAAATACTCAAAATGGATTGTCATTTTGCAGGAATTTGATTTGGAATTCATCAAATCCAAATCAAAGAAATCTCTAGTTTCCGTCGAGCTTCTTTGCGACCTTCCCTCGAGTATCATTGATTCAACGTCAAAACCATCAATTCTAGATGAGCCTTTGTTCCTGATTTCGTCATCTGACCTGAGGTATGGAGATATATTGATTTATCTCCAGACCAAAACTTTTTGGCTTGATACCTCTTGCTCGCAATAGCGACGTATCCAATACCAAGCCAAAGATTATATGATCATTGGTGACACTCTTTACCGTCGTGGTATCAATCAAATATTACAGAGGTGCCTCACACATGAGGAAGCCAAGAAAGTTTTGAATGATTGTCATTCAGGTGCTTGTGGTGGACACTTATCTGGTTATGCTACCACACAGAGAATTCTTTGTGCTGGTTACTTCTTGCCTACCATATTCAAAGATTACATTATTGCCGTCAAAAGTTGTCATGCATGTTAGATCTATGACCATAAAGCTAGATTACCACTTGCACCACTGCATCATGTCGTCACTATTGGACCATTCGCAAAATGGGGCATTGACTTCATGACATGTAACCCCACCATGGCTGGGGGGCATGGGTACATTATAGTCTTCGTTGACTATTTCACAAAATGGGTTGAGGCAATGCCTACATTAAAAGGCTACTCTTTTCTTTTTCAACCACGTGGTTGCCCGATTTGGTGTACCATAGTCTATAGTTACATATCATGGGTCGCATTTTTGCAATCACATGATGAGTGAGTTAACTGCCAAGTTAGGACTTTCACATGATAGTTCTACTCCTTATTATCCGCAAGCTAATGAACAAGTTGAGGCCATCAACAAAGTCATGAAGCGAATGCTTCAAAGAATGATAGGGGTTCATAAACAAAACTAGCATTTAATCCTATACTCTACTTTGTGGGCATATCGAACCTCGGTAAGGAATGCAGTTGGATTCACACCCTTTCAATTGGTGTATGGTCTGGAGGAAATATTGTCGACACAATGTGAAATTTCATCTCTCAAACTCACGATTGACCTGTTACCCAACATACAGAAGCATGTTTCTTAGAACTCATCCTCTGGATGAAACGTGTCTTGAAGCCGCATTGGCTAATGAAGCACATAAGAAACGAATCAAGATGAAATACGACAGAAATGTCAAGCCCCACATTTTCTCAGAAGGAGACCTGGTCTTGCTTTATTATCAGGAAGTTGATAAACTAGCAGCAGGAAAATTTGAACCACTATGGATGGGCCCTTACATTGTCAAGCGTGTTCTGGAAAAAGGTGCCTACGAGTTGGTGGATTATGATGGAATTCCATTGTCGCAGCCCTGAAATGGGTTGTACCTCAAATGTTACTATGCTTAATTAAGTGTAATAAAATCATTGTATATATGCTTTAATTGCATGTGTGTGTGTTAGTGTGTCTTTTAGAATTTTTATGTGGTTAAGTAATCCGCTTTGCATTTGTTGCAGATGTCGGAATATTTGGAACCATTTGTTGGTTACACCGATGGTGTTAGTCGTAGTACGTAGAACCTATCTTCTGCAGCATGGGCCATTTTCACTCCAAGTGGCGCATTCGTGAGTTTTCAAGGGATTTGTATCGGTAGTTCTACGAACAATCTCGCTGAGTATATCGCGTTGATCAAACTTCTCACTGATGCCATTTCACTTGGCATTCACCGAATCATCGTTAGGTTGGACTCACAACTCGTCGTACTACAACTAACAAATGTTTATACCATCTGAAACCCAACAATTCTTCGTATGTTCCTTAGATTTCATGTTTTGGAAAGACATTTTGAGTATATTCAATATCAACATATTTCCAAAAACTTTAACACATTAACTAATTCATTAGCAAACTATGTGTTAAACAGACATTTGCGACACATGTAAAATTAAATTTTTTTTTCACATCATTAGTTGAATAGGATTGCACATAACCATATATAAAACTCTGAAAGTAAAAATAGGTAGATGTTTTAAAAGTTTCTACAAAATTTGTGTCCAAGACATGTTTGTTCATCTGACCTAAAAACTCGAAATGCATACAAAAATCACCCTAAGTAGACCTAGTAATGCTGATGATAACAGGTCACAGCCTGAGCTATCATGCACAATAGCCGCATCCAACTGCCAGGAGCACCAATAGTATGGCACTGCAGCCTCATAGGTAACTCCTCGATCCGTATATCTAGAATACTGATGGTTAACCCCTCTACATGATCCTACAACTCTGCCAGTGTCTCGGTCAAATCCAAATCCTTGAGAACTTCCCTCCCGACATTTCTTTGCGTTAGTCCACCTACCTCCTGTTGGTGTCTCGGTCGTACAGTACCAATGTATGTATGCATGAGAACGATTTTAGTGTAGTATTGTAAACATCAAAAACAAAAAAACATGTAGAAACTTAAAAAACAAAAACATTTGGTCAAACAACAATTTACCTATAGCACCCCATTGAGTGCCCACTGGTAAACTCAACTCTAGATCTCCATGAAAATTCATCCCTGCATATGGATGCTCCTCGATGACAATGTGTTGTCAATTGAGCCAACTGAAGAATGTAATGGAAAATGTAATTGATGACTGACCAGCATGTCTAGCCATCAATTCAACCCACCTTTGCATCCATGGATCTCTAGGACCAGCTACACCCAGTGTTACATGTTGAGGTTACTGTTAGGTTGTGTTATATTCTTTCCACGACTAACCTCCGTAGTGAACCGGGGGGTTAGAGGGGGGCCGGAGCCCCCCTTTGTTGCGTCGATTGCACAGTGGGGGGGGTCACAGGGGAGCCCCCCGAGAAAAAAAAAATTTGACCCTATATTAGGTTGGGCAAACCTACCTATGGTTTTCGGTCCATGGTTTTGGACGCGATGGTTTTCGGTCCATGGTATTGGATGCTTCGGCATGTATAAATA
>APFE030351168.1:0-25762 GCA_000404065.3 Pinus taeda
CCCTCTGTGGCGTCTCCGCACTGCGCCTTCTGTGGCGCCTCTGTGGCATCTCCGCACTGCGCCTTCTGTGGCGCCTCTGTGGCGTCTCTGCACTGCGCCTTCTATGGCACCTCTGTGGCGTCTTCTGTGGCGCCTCCGCACTTTCGCAGCTGCAGCGCTCGAGAGATCACCCTTCACTGATTCGCTTCACTTTCATATAGATCGAGCTTTTGAAACAATAACCCAATATTTCAGATCTTAAGATATTGAACCCAAAAGCATACACAAGCCAAATGATCTCCTTTTCTTTATATAGGCAAGCTCTTCCTCAAATCATGGATCATGGGGCTCAATAATAATAATAATATAAAACAATACCACGGGCCAAAACCATAATAACTCAATACCGTCGGCTAAATACCAAGGGTTAAACATAAGGAACCCCATGTGTGCACGCTTTACTGCCTTGAAGTGTGTGCACTGGGGGTACACACCTCATGAATGGGTAACCTACGTGTCTCGACGCGGTCCCTGCACGGCGTACCTGCGGGTATGCATCTTCTGAACTGTTCTCCTATGTACTTCTTAATTCTCATCATATTGAGAGCCATGCCATGGGTGTTGCCATCAAGTACAACATCTGTAACATATAACCATACCAGAAACATAATGCCAACATGATGATCAAGTGGTTTTAGAGTATTTTTTACATGAGATTATGATGATGGTTTGATGTTTTCATATGATTTGTAGGAGAATGCAAAGGTTCAAAAATCTTTGGAGGTGCTTGGCAAGGTGATGTAGCAGTTTGGAAGGATTATGGATAGAGCACCTATGATTTTCCTAAAATGAGCACATCTTTGTAAGGAAGCTAAGTAGCATAGATCCATGATTTAGAATATTTGTTTGGTTCTCATTTTTTCCATGAAATGATCATTCGAGGGAGCCATACTTATGCCCACGATGATGTCTATAGTTGAATAAAATTAAAAAACCATGGGTCAAATAATGGAATTTCCCAAGGAATTCATATCATTGAGAGTAATAAAAGTCCATTTTATCCAGTTAAAAATATCCATCAATAAACCAATGGTTTTTCCTATGGTAATCATAAGGAAAAGAGATTATAATACCATAGGAGATTTGTTAGATGGTGCACACGAGGGAAATATTTTTCTTGAATTTGACATTAGTGATCTCTGTGTGGATTTGATAAATGTTTTCATTTGTTCTGGAATTGGTGTAAGTGAAAATGACTAGTTTCCTTGAACCAGCTAGTAATGAATTTATACTCTATAGTTGAGCTTTAACTATTTAACATATTCTGATCTAAAGTATTAGCAATGTGTCCATAAGTGCCAAATTATTGTAGGATTTATTATACAAGTGCACAAGGGCCCAGATCTAATTGAGAATTGAGAGATATGAAGCAAAAGGGTTAAAAGATCTAATGGTTTTTTTGTATAAAGCTCAAATTTTGACTTGTTATGAATAAGCATTCTTTGGAATATCATGATAGTTCTAGATCAATTGAATAATATTGACCACTTTATAGTTCTAATTAATTAGAATTTTGTAAGAATATTTATTTTTAGATGTTCCTTTCAATTTGTTAGTGAATGTGCATCATATAATAGTGTTATTGATTATTATATATTTTTTTGTGTAATGACCACTCCTTACATCTATCTAGTGCCACCATAATAACTGAAGCATTAAGTTGATATCGACATCCATTTGAGCATGGTTGACAAAGGTTTATGGCAAAGCCTTCTATAGATAATGTGCTTTATATTGTTCTATAGAGACTATCATGAGGATTTTTGTAGGGATTAGAAACAATTATTGATTGATCTTCATGTTTATATACATTGATGTTGGTGATTTGTCTAGATGACCTTGTATGCTTGATTATTTGATTTACTATTGTTGTAATGGAGAAGGAATTATATTGATAGAGGTATGTCATTATTTTCATGCTAATGTTCTTGTTGCAATGATTTTAGATTGATTAGTTAATGCACAATATTATTTTCAATCAGTGATCATTGTATGTGGACATCAATTCCTTGTTCACAAGAGAAAGGCTTTGCTAGACATATACTACTCTTATTCTATTTTCTAGTGCTACAGTTGATATATTCTACAAATTAGTTGAGAGATGTATTATACTATTTTTTTTCTGATGAGACTTCATTGTGTTATGATTTGTTAATTTCTCTATAGAGAAATGGTGGTTAATATTTGCTCTTGTATGTGAGTATATTTCCATTGCAGTTTGGTACAGATATTGAAGTCATATTTTTGGTTGATGTATCATCCTGGTAAGTATGTTGGTCATTAAAGAAAGGATAACATTTTGAATGAATGTGTATGTGCGTCTAGTCTGAAACATTGTGATGAAACATGACCTACAATACTTTAGCTTATTATAGGTGGTTCCAACACGAAATATTTTGAAACAACCATCACAAGAAGTATGAGAGTTGGATCCTTCAGTAAGGGAGTAATGGATTCTTTCCAATAGTAGCTAGAAAATTTATTAGAGGTAGTAGCCTCTACCTGGTAGGAAGTTTTGCATTGGTAGAATCATGCACTAGTCGAAGATGTAAAACAAATAAATTTTAATAAAATAGAAGAGTAAGTAGAAAACAAAAACTATGGTTTTTCCCGGTTGTGTTTCCTGCCTAAAAATAAAGTATCTCTATGTGATTATTTGCATACTTATCTATTGGTGTTCTCTTATGATTCCTATTCTTTTATATTTTTCTCATAGTTCACATGTATTATTTTCATATGCTTAATTCAACTGTGAGTTAATATTGTAAATAAAAGTGAAATTAGATAATTGTACAAAATACTAATTCACTCCATTTCCCTCTCAATATTGATAAAATATCTTCAATGGAGAACATTCCTCTATTAGGGATCCTAAATTTTCATGGCATGGCTAGTGAATATCTAGAAAATTTTCCTTTTGAATTTAACATTTTGTGTCAAATTTATGACTACACCTCAAATGCCCAAGAAATGACATTATTCCTTGCTACCTTGAAGGAAGTTGTGCTAAGATGGTTCATGGGACTTGGTGATAGGTGTATCACTTCTTAGCATGGGATGAAGAATTTTTTCTATAGAGAAATATCAAGAATACTATAGGAGTAGAGATCATAGTGAGAAGAATTTTAGAATGTCCTAGAAGGAGGATGGGAGCCTACAAAATTATATTGAATGCCTCCAATACAATTTATATAGGTGCAGCCATAATGATTTGGATAAAGATATTTTAAACATAATTATGATCTATGGAATGAGGGATGATTGTGTAAACATATTAAACCTCATGAGAAACGGATAGATATTGAAGAATCCCTATGATGACATAGTGACACTCTGTTTGAGGAGCCTGAGATAATCATCAAAAAGTAGAAATTTAGTGTGAGATGCTTCTGCTAGAGTATAAAAGTCAATTAATGGCAGTGTGACAATAATATAAATCAATAATTTACACAATAATTTTCAAACTTCTAGTATCGTCTCTCTGTATTATCAATTTGATGTTTTTTAGGCTAAATGGAACCAGGTTGAATTTGAAAAGACATTGGTGGTATTATGCTCGAACTGTGGGAATAAACATCCTCTTTGAGAGTGCTTGCTTAATAATGTGGAATTATGTGGTATTTGTGAGTAGGTCCACTAGACGAAGGATTTCCCATCAGTTGAATATTTTTTTACAATAATAACAACTACAACATCCATCCAATACACCAACAATTAATCCTCCTCTACAATTGCAACTACCTATGAAATGTAATCCAAAGCCAAACACTGAGTTTGACATGGAAGAAGTTGAAGATATTTTCTTCCATAATTACTACTTCTACCCTATTGACTGTAATAATATATAGTTCAGATCAATGGAGTAGTAAATTAAGAAACTTACCCTATTATTATACAACATGAAGAAGAAAAATCATCTTAGGAGGAAGTTGTAATTGAGAAAACAATAGATGATCAATGTGATCAAACTGTTATAACAACCAATATTGTTGTTACTGATAAAATCCATGCTAAGACTACAATAATAACCAATGTTGTTATTAGCCCTAAAATTTCTTGGAATCCACCTTATCTTGAGTGATTTGCGATTGCCAAGACTGATCCACAACTTATGTTTGATTTCTTGAAACAGTTGAAAAATATGTATGTCAAAATACCATTATTACAAGCATTCATGGACAATTTGATTTATGAAAAGACAATGAGGGAAATTTATGTTAGAAGTCCTGGAAGAAAACCACTTGACTCTCCCACAATTCATGTCATACGAAAATTATTAAAAGTAATGCTAGGAAAAACTCCACCCACCAAATATGATGACCTTGGGAATCCAACAATGATTATCCAGATTTGAGAAACTACTATCCCAAATATGTTGGTTGGTTTAGGCACTACAATAAATGTAATGAATAGAGAATCCATTTAGTTGCTTATATTTACCAATCTATGGTTAATTCCTTTCATGTTTGAACTAGTTTATTGTCCCAAAATATGATCAGAGAGAATTATACAGGATGTTGTTATTTCCATAGACTACTAGGAGTATCCACATGAATTCTTGGTGTTATTTTGATGGTGTTGGAAATAATTTAACCAAGGGGTATCTCCAATGTGAATTCCCAATCATACTTCACATCGTTTAGGTTAAGGACCCCATTTGGAGTATTGGCCTAGTTGCCAAATATTCTTGTAGGTTTGCCTAGGCTCTAACTGTTAGTAAGACAAAGAAACACATGGTGCCTTCGAAAAGTAAGAAGGTATTCCTGGTGAGTGTTCAGTTGCAAGTGTGTCAAAATTCTTATACTTCAGAGGAAAAGACTAATTTGAACCTCTAAGAGAGAGGTATTATTACCACCCAAGTAGAGACACATGTGAATAAGAAGGATCCATAAGACATCCAACGAAATAGTCCAGAAAAGATGTGACAGCCATTATAATCAATGAATGAGAAATATATGTCTAGTATCTCATGTAATATTCCACTAGGATGGAACAACAATAAAAACCATTACAGAACATTCTCAATAAGATAAGTACTAAAATAACTAAAATAGTTCAACTACGTGAGCATAGATGAAAGAAAATATGAAATACAAACATCCATAGAATAGTCTTACAAATATTCATAATCCATGAATGAAGAACGTGCCATCCATAAGTGCTTCTATTATCAAGTAAAATTTCCAAGACACATGTACACAATGAACATCACTAGATCCACTATTGAAGGGTTGAAGCCGCTTCTTGGTCCTCAAAAGAACTAGTGTTTGTGTCTAATGCCTTGTGGGAGGAGCAAAGGTTAAAAAGACCCTTTCTCATACAATGGGGGTGTATATATAACCAAGAGGTGATGCTTCATCGTTTTTATGAATATTTGACTACCCCCATGAATGTTTGACTTTCTTTGAATTTTCGAATTTACATCGCTCTTCATATTCTTAATGTGTCCTTTGGACTTCCACTTTAAAATACAATTTGAATATGTAATTACATAATGAACAATAATGATGTGGAATATGATGACTTATGATAGAACATGAGATGACACTGATGACATGGATTGGAAGATGATGTGATAGTGCCAAGCTGTCCTTCTTCCTGCTTCTTTCTTTGTGTCTTCTTGGAAAGATGGTAAATGTTATTCTTCTTCTTCGTCCTTATGACTTGAATACGAGAAGTCTTCCATGTGATCTTGATCTCCATATTTTGTTATAGTCTAGTGTTCCTTTGTCTTATCACCTAATGATCATCTCATCTCTTCAGCTCCATATATATCTTCTAGCATGTCCTCCTTCTCCATATCCCTCTTCATCATCTTGCCATAGCATGATAGAGTACTTGCATCTGCAATCCACTCTTGACAAGACAACATCAGTCAGATAAACCCCTAGTCTAAGATTGTGCATATTGATCCACTAACCAAGCCACAACTAGGTGACAACCTATGAATGAGGTTTAGTAACTATGCAATTGCATAGATCAGGAAGTCAAGGGTGAAACTTGAGCCTTGAGATCACATAATGCATAATTTAGGTTGGACTAAGGAGGAATATTGTGTAGTTTGGGAGCTTATGAGCTAGGTTAAGGGGTTGGATAGAATTTCAGGAAACTACATAGTTTTGTGAGGTAAAGAATAATTGGTGATTTCACAGTTGCGCAACTCAAGAGCTCAAGGATTAGGCATGAGATCTCAGACTATGCAATGTGTAGTTCAGGCCTGGATGCAGGGCATGATTACATAGTTTTTTAGGCCAAGTGTTGTGCTTGAGCACTGAAAATTTGAAATCCACAATACTTGAGTGAAAAGAGGCTAGATGATTGTGCTTTTTCGTAGTTGAGGAACTCAAAATTGAGGCTTGAGGACTGATACTGCATAATGCAAAGTGATGTCTTGGTTGGAGAGAAAGATTGCACATTTCTGGGACTCAGGGGCTAGGCTTGAGCACTAAGGTTGTGAAATGCATAGTTATGGGATTAAAATAATGTGCATTGCATAGTTACAATATACAAGGACATTACTTTAGGTCTGAGACTATGCAATTCGTAGAGCCGGATGAGGCTATGTGTCTAAAAAGTTTCTAAAATTTCGATGTGTCGGACTGAAGAGACTATTTTGAATAGTGATATGACTTGACTATGCTCATGCACTTGATACAATTTTATGACGCAACAACATATATCATATGGAACATGTTAACAACATATTTCCCTCAATGTGAAAACTTTGCAATGACTTTACAAAAAGTGCAACACTGAAGGTATACTTTTCCATGACCATGTCGAGACTTGTGCATCAATGCATAAAACTTTGGGAATGAGTAGGACTAATGTTTACACAGTTATACCAACTCATTCACACAAACATAACTACTTTAGAATACCAGAACAAGAATATGTACATTATGCGACAACTAATATGCAAAAAGGAAACAATTGCTAATGTGTGAATGACTATTACAATATGTGAACAAATGTGAAAGTAACACATGCTAGAAAAAAGATAAGATGAAAAGGATACTAATTAAAGTGAAATAATGAAAAATATACAACTAAAAACATGAATACAAAACTCATGAGAACAAAGGTGAACAAATGGGATAGTTTGAAAAACTCACCGAAATGGTAGTAAGTGCAGTTATAATGTGAGAAATTGTCGACATTTAGTATGCACTAGCTGTCGAGATGGATTGGAAATCCTATAGACATAGTCTTGATGGAACCTACTATTATTGTCCAAGCTTACATGGAATAATGTGCTCATGCACTTTTTACGGATTGAGCATGTGTGAGAAAGTGACTTCGACACTTCCAATCCAACAAGGAATCTCAAAAAGCATCATATGACCAAGAAGTACTATGGAACGACTGATCACATGATCCATAGTAGGCTCCAAAATTTGAGTTTACATGAAATTTTAGAGGGTTTTTGTGACAATGAAAACACTTTGCAACACATTGATAGAATTGCAACTTCTCTGCCTTTTTCAATTTTGTTGTGTAGGGTCTAGTTCTTCAAGAAGTATTGATTCATTATTCAAGTTACCATGGCTTCCCCACTTACCACATGTATAAACATAGTCCCATTCATTCCTTTACTTGGTTAAGCACAAACATGAGACCAATGATCATACAATGCTTCAAATTGGGATAAGATAATGAATTTCACAGTATTTATATTTTCAGAGTATAGCTTCTCATCTCTGGTGTTCCTTTCCTTCGAGTAGCATGGACAGTATCCTGTCAAAGTCACTTCAGTAACACAAACATTGTTCCATTGCCTACAAGCCTAGACAGTACCCTGGTGGATTTTCTTGCTTCACCTCTCTGTGCATGAAGAATTATGTTCTTCACCTTTATTTATTTATTTATATAGGACTATGTATCGACAATTATTTATTTCATGGGCAAAAGAGGGATGCTAACTTATTAAGAGCAATAAAAAGTTGTCCTTCAAAGAAACATATATAAGACCTATGATATTAGTTTCCTCATTTATATTTTCCCCTTTTCCTTCTCTACTTGATTGGATTTGTCTGAAAACACCGAAACATAAGGACCCAAGTGTAGGCATGAGGTTTCCAAAATAAACATGGAGGTCATGGTTCAACACAAGGCTTTCTTAATGCAAGGATTGCATTTTCTGTTGGAACATCATCAACCAAATGATGTAACCAAGACAAAGAATAAGGATAGAGAGTTAGCACAATGTTGCAATGTTAGAAATTCCTTTTCTTTTTTTCCACATTCCCTTTGAGCCAACAGAGAATTTCCATACATGGTCTCACAAAAAAAAAATGAAATTCAACACACAACAAGGAAACAAAACAAGAAGAAAAGACAAAAAATGGCTAAGGAAAAACATTATGTGAAACCAAAACTGGAAAACACAAGACAAACTATAGGAAATGAATGTAGAATGGAAGCGTAGATAAACTAAAATGAAACTAGACCTACTCCTAACTGACTAGCTATAAGGTTGGCGTCGCGTACAATGCAATTTCCAATGTAGCCACTGTAATTGTTCCTGACTTGCAATAAAAAAGATTTGATCGATTAAAATAAATATAAAAAAATGTGCACTAGAAACTATAAGATCTTGAATAGCTTGAATAAAAATTTAAGGTCTTTCTTATGAGTAGAAGGATAGGCCATATTCTTATGTTTTTTATGAGAACCATCATTCAACAAACCTCTCAAGCTTGCAATTAATGTGTCTCTTTCTTCTCCAAACTCCTTAGCAAGAATGAGGAAAGATCACAACTTGTTATTTGTGATGAATATTTCCATGTAATACTCTTCCAACCATTCAATGATTAGATTATAAGTCATGATAATCCTCTTGAAAACCCTAAAATCTTTTAAAATATGATATTTCAATTGGAGGCATGGGATTATGTTGGTACTCTTCTAAGGGAAAATAGATCTGATCATATTCTGTTGTCATGATGAGATAGTGAGGACCTAACATAACCATCAACAAAGGATGAAGTTCCTCAATTACTTGACAAATATCTGAATAATGAAATGTTGAACCATAAGTATCAAAGGATGTAAAGCAACTATCACTAGATGTGCTAGTGGAAAAATGATAACATGAATGAGAGTCATCAAAGATAAAATAATGATCATATGGGTTGATTGAAGCATCAAATTCCCAATTTGTAATTAAAAAAGATAAATAAAATTGAACATTTTCTCAAATTCTTTGAATAATAGAATCATCTTCCTCAAGTGATGAACGTGAAAATATATTTTTTTATAACTAATAACAAACTAAACTTGCATGATAATCATCGAAACAAGTGCAAATGAATTCCAGTACAAAAAACACATGAAAATAGTCAAGATGCAGCGAATGAAAAATAATTTGTTTCACACAATAGCTCATGCATTCATTCACACTCAAGAGTATCTCCAATGTGATGAAGAACAAGATTTGTGATATGATATTCACAAGGAAAGCCATGAGCTTCTCATCGGGAAACAAATATGATGGATATGATTCCTTTAGACAAATATGGTCTTTAAAATTATCAACTTCACAATTCCATGACTCTATCAGGGATACATATTTCAAACCCAACTTTGATGCAAGATATTTGCATGAAGATGAATGAACTGAAAAATATTCTTCAATCTAGTTAAAAGTAAAATCTTGGAAATTTGAAAGCTTACATCTGAAATACTAAAAGAAATTTGGATAGAGATTTATATTGAGTGTAACCATCCAAAGAGAAGAATTGTGTGAGATAAACCAGATCTAACTGAGTTTGGGCGGCTTACCAGAGTCACGAGATCCTCATATAACCATCAACAGAAGTTGAAGTGCCTGGTCTCCTTGGCAGCTCCCAAAACTTTTAAGGGTTGGAAATTTTATTTTGAATATTGAACCAAATTATGCATGGTTTTAGGATAATTTCTACTACTGGTTTCAATAAGGACTCTACTCACCAAATGACATCCATCTTACTCGCTAATTTTAATGGATCTTCCAACTTGAAAAACCAAATTACTAAATTTGAAATATTCTTTTGATCACAAATTAAAAGATGAATGAATCGGGGAAATGTCACGAGAAAGCTAATTGATCTATATTTAAACAAGAATGCAACAAATTATAGAGATAACCATAAACACAGAGATGCAATGGAAGTAATACTTCATTTCATTAATGTAAAATACTGAAATATGCTTACAAACAGGAATGGAAATAAACCAGCTAGGTTGATGGTAGCTTATCTCTGAGAAGAGATGTGGTGGCTACATGCCTCTATACTATCTTACAACGAGGCTCAACGACCTTTTAATTATCAAACAATAAGAGAAAACCCTAAACAACCAAAATGCTAACCCGAGGAGATGTAACACCAAGAGTTTTTGGGCCCCGTTAGGGTGAGATGGACAGCCAACTTCCCAAGGTCACAACTTGGTCATACTATATCCATTTGACGCACATGATATCCCATTGGAAAGATCTCTCCAAGTACTATGACGGAAAGGATGAATTTAGATAAAACAATTCTTGTTGTAGATTTCCAGAAAAGCATCGTTTAGGGCCTCAAAACGGCTTCAGAACTTTAGGACTCGAAAAACTGCTAAAAATAGTAAACTGTGCTACAATTAGGGAAACTGAAAAACTAAAAGAAGAAATGGTGGGGGTTCAAGTGGAATTGGTGGGTGGACACCAATATCCACCTGGATCACCCCTCCCCCGTTAGGAAGTGATGGTCCCCATTGCATTGAGTTCCTCCATGAGATGACGAAACTTCTGTTGAACTTGGTCCCTGGAGAGCCACTTGCCTTGGTGAAGGAGTTGACCTACTTTGACAACTCGATAGTTGGATATTCTGCTGACGAGTGTGCTTGAAATTTGTGTCTATGCTATGATCAGTTGTAGATTGTTCCATGTAATCTAGATTTAGAGTTATGGGTGTGAGTTGTTCTGCAATGTCGGATGTGCCTAGTAATGGTGGAAAGTATGGTTGAAGGTGGGCCACATTAAACAATGGGTGCAGGAGAAGGAATGGGGGAATGCTGAGTTCAAATACATTAACTCCCACAACCTTGGTAATGGTTTAAGGACCATATCAGAGTAGTCTAAGTTTTTGATAGGCTCTCGTTAGACATTCCTTTTGCAAATGCAACTATACTTTGTCGCCGACCTAAAACTTGTGTGGCACCTGATGTTGATCATGTCACTGCTTGTACTTGGCATTTGATTTCTCTAGAATGTCATGGAATCACTGGCGAATATGTTGGATGTGCCTAATGAAGCTATTTTCCTTATCTATTTCATACTTGACATGAGTCGAATCTATGTGAGTAGCTGCAAATGGAATGGCCACATCAATGGCACATAGTGGTTGGAATCCCAAGCCCACCTGAAATGGGTTGTGACCATTCGAGCTATGGAGAGCCTAGTTGTAGTTGTGTTGAACATAGGGGAGACTCTCGTCCCACATGCATGGACTCTTTCAGTTGTACATGCATATAATGTGTACAATCATCCCGTTGACAACCTCTATCTAGCCATCAGTTTGAGGATGGAAGGTTGTGGACATATTGAGTTTGGTTTCCAGCACCGACCAGAGTCTAAACAAAAATGTACTGAGGAACTCATTGTCCCGATCTGAGATGATAGAATATGGGATCCCAAAGTGTACCCACACTTGTTCAAAGAAGAGTTTAGCAGTGGCTTCTGATGTGATATTCTTCCTGTAGGCTGCCATAATGGCCATCTTCGAGAACCTGCCGACAATCACAAAAACACAATCATTTCCATGCTTAGTGGAAGGAAGGCCTGACATATAATCCATGGATATGGATTCCCAAGGTCGACTAGGGTTAGGCAATGGGTTATAGAGGCCTTGCTTCTTGATGGTCGGTTTGGAAATGGCATAGGCAGTGAATGATTTGATGTACTTCCCAACATCCTATCAAAGATTTAACCAATAGAAATACTTATGTAGTACTGCCACCATTATCTCGACCCCAAAATGCCCAATAGATTGACTGTAGTGTGCTTCCCAAATCGTCTTGGTAGGCTCACTTGAAGGAACACAAAGGTGACCCAGGTGGCATAACAGGGCATCTTGGACGTGAAAATATGAAACATGCTGACCCTCCAAGAGTGTCTAGTATGCGTGGCCAAATTCTAGGTCACTTTTGTAGAGAAGTGTCCAATCAAAGGTCTCGTGCCCACAAGAGTTGAGCATGGTGGTTAATGCCATGATTAGTTGTCGACTGAGGTAATCTGTAACATTATTGGTGCTGCCCTTCTTATACTTGATATTCAAATGGAACTATCTTAGGTATGTGGACAACTTCCGATGGTGATCATTCTACAATTTACCTTGGGGCTGTAAGAACTACAGGGGTCGGTGGTTTGTGTGGATGACCGTTTCCTTCCCCAAAATGTAATGCTTCCATTGTTGGTAGGCCTGCATAATGGAAGACATGTCTTTTTCATAAGTGGGATACTTTTGGACTGTGTCTAAAAGTGTTTCACTATGATATGCCACTAGATGCTTGTGTTGAGTAAGGAATGCCCCAATAGCATAGTCAGAGGCATCAGTCTCGACCTCAAATGGTTGTTGCAAGTCTGGTAATGTGAGCATTGGTGCTGAGTACAGGTGATATTTCAACTCTATGAATGCCTTCTGTTGAGATTCAGACCAAAAGCATTTTTCTTTCACTCCTCCCTTGGTGACTTGACTCAAGGGCCAAGTGATATGAGAGAATCCCAACACGAAGTTGCTGTAGAAGTTGGCAAGACCTAGAAAGTTGCAAAGCTCTGTCAGAGTGGTTGGAGATGGCTAATCCTAAATGGCTTGGTTCTTGGTTGGATCCACATGCACCCCCTCTTCATCAATAATGTATCCTAGATACTAAACATAGGTCATTCCAGAAGTCCATTTCTCCAAACTGGCACATAACTTGTGTTGCCGCAATGTTTGGAGAACCTGTCGGATGTGGTGGAGGTGTTCTTCCCAACTCTGGCTGAAGATTAGCATGTCATCCAAGTATACCACTAAAAATGAGTTGGTGAATGGCTACAAGATGTTATATGTTAGCCTCATGAAGGTTGCAAAAGAATTCGTCAATCCGAACGGCATTACCAACCATTCGAAAAGGCCCTTGTTGGTTTTGGAGGTAGAGTTTCACACATCGGAGGGTTCGATTGGTACCTGGTGATATCCTGACTTCAAATCGATCTTGCTGAAATATTTTGTCCCATTCAGTTGGTCCAGGGATCATCAATCCATGGGATCAAGTACCTATTACGAAGAGTGATCTTGTTTAGCACCCGATAGTCAATATAGAGTCTCCAAGTCCATCCTTCTTCTGTACCAACACAATCGGGCTCCCACAAGGTGATGAACTTGGACGGATGTGACCTTCTTGTAGTAGCTCTTGAATTTGCCTCTTGATTTCATCATTCTCTAGAATAGAGCGCCAATATATTGGTCCATTGGGTGGTGGCACACTTGGGGTCAGATTGATGGGGTGCTTGACCTGACAGTGTAGAGGAACCCCTGTCGGGGTGGTGAAGATGTCCTCATACTCCTCCATGACCTTGTCCATCTGTAGTTGTTGTGTGGAGGGGCCCTGTCTGGAGGTCGTGGCCACCATCTTCTTCTTTCCTTGAGGTCGTATCATCAAGAAAACAAATTTTCCAGTTTTGGAAATGAGCTTACTACATTGTTTTGTGGTAACCAAAGAGATGGTGGTAGCCGGTGCTACCTCTGGTATCCTGTACAACTTATTTCCCAAAGTAACAATAACAACATAATGCCTTGATTCATACACAACATGTTGCTTCACAACTATGGTTGTCCTAATAATACATCACAAACTTCAAGGGGAGTAATGCCACTCAATACCTCATCCATGAAGGGCTTGATGCTGTATGGAAGGAAACACTGCTGGCTCATGCGAAGATCCCATCCTTGGTGAAGCCACCCGATGGTGTATGGTTGTGGATGTGTTGTAGTCAGTAAGCCCAGCCGCTTCATGAACTCTGGTAAAATGAGGTTCTTTTGGCTTCCACTATCAATAGTGAACTGTATCAAGGAGCTCTTTACCCACATCTGGGAGTTGAAGAGATGCTCCTCCTACTCTAGATCTTCGGGTTCCTCCTTATGGATCTTTGTGGTGGCAACAATGGCGTTGGGCTCCACATTAATAACGTGCTTCCCTTTTTCATTCCCCTTGTCGAGTTCTAACTCAGAGTTGGAACATGCATCTAATTCTAAAACCTCTAGCTCAGCCACCAGTGATTCCTTGTCCTGACACTCACTTGCGTTCTGAGTGGAGCTCTTATGGAACTCACACCATTTTCCTGTGTCCTTTTTCAGCTTCACGGTGTTTTTCCTTGCTTGTAGATTTGGCCAGTTTTCTTTGGCTACCCCACCTTGGAGTTGTCCTTTGTTCTATGGTTTGTGGGCACCTTTCCCTTGGTTTAGATTCGTAGATCCAATGTCTCGCTTCTTCTATTTAAACTTTTGCTCAACCTTGATGGCATATCAGTATGTTGTGCCAAGCGAGGAGATGTTTAGGAATTCTAGTTCTTCCCTGATTTACTTTTTCATGCAGCCGTGGTATTTGAGTACCAATGGATCCTCCATACCCTTGATACCCAATTGTGTGTGAAGGGTATGGAAAATATTGGTAAACTTTGGCACAGCTTGGTCCCTTCCATGCATCAACATGGTCCACATTATGTATTGATCCTCATAACTTCCGACAAGGTCGTACTAATCCTTGATGGTAGCCCGAAATGAATTCCAAGAGGGTGCACTAAAAATAGTGAGCCTGTGCTTTCATCCTTCTTCTCGCAATAGGTTTCCCACCAATCCTTGAAGTGAGGGGTTGCTTTGAGAAGATTGAAAATAATCTTTTCCGGACTGGAAAAAATCATGAACAAAAAAATAACCCTCTATCAGATTTAACCATTTATCGACGGCATTCATGTATATCTAACCCTCGAATATGGGGATTTCAAAATTAAGTTGTACCATAAAAGTTGTGGAGTTTCTAGAGTAGTTGTTCGAAGCCAATGCATCGCCCCTCGGTAGCCATTGAAGGATCTGGGCAAAGCTATCCATCATCACATTCCTTTGTCGCTCGAGGGATTCTTTGAGCAATATTTTGATAGGATCTCTTGTCCCCTCCTCTTTCTTTTGATCCTCCATGGGAGGACGTCAGGATTTGTGAGCCTGGTCTTGCAAAGGTTCGACCAGTTCAAGCCCTAACTCCTTATATCCTCACCTCATTGGGGACATGGAAAAAAAAAAGAAAAAAAATAAGATCGTTATAATACCACTAATCCGGATTTAAACTGGAATGCAACAAATTATAGAGATAACCATGAACACAAAGATGTAGCAGAAATAATACTTCATTTCATTAATGTAAAATACTGAAAGATGCTTACAAACAGGAATGGAAATAAACCAGCTAGGGCGATGGTAGCTTATCTCTGGGAAGAGATGTAGCGGCTACATGCCTCTGAACTATCTTACAATGAGGCTCAAGGCCCTTTTTATTATTGAACAATAAGAGAAAACCCTAAAAAACCAAAACCCTAACCTGGGAAGATGTAACACCAAGAGTTTATGGGCCCCGTTGGGCTGAGTTTGACAGCCAACTACCTAGGGTTGTGACTTGGTCATATTATCTCCGTTTGACATGCATGATAGCCCATTGGAAAGATATCTCTCAGGACTATGACAAAAAATATGATTGCAGGAAGAAAATTTTTGGCAGTTGTTTTCCAGAAAAAACATCGTTTATGGCCTCAAAATGGCTCCGGAAGTTTAGGACCTGAAAAACCGCTTGAAACTGTAAATTGTACTAAAATTAAGGAAACTGAAAAACTGAGAGAGACAATGGTGGCGGTCCAAGTGGAATTGATGGGTGGCCACCAACATCCACTTAGATCACTGAGTTGAAGAGTTTTATTCATGCAAGAGAAGAGATGATGAGGGATGGGAAGGGTACTCAATGGTTTTATTGTTTTCATTGACATCGTGGATAATCTTACCGCCTTGTCCTAATTGAGTGGTTAACTCATCATACGAAGGACTTGAACAGAATGCAGTATCTTTGTTGCGAGTAGACTAATCGACAATTGTAGAGCACAAGCGATAGTAAGATGAATAAGAATTTTCAATAAACACATGTTCTTTGACTCAATCAAATTCTAGATATAAAGTAACATCTTCATGAGAAACAGAAAATCAAATAATGAGGTTGGGAATTTGTGATCAGACACATCAACAAAGTCATCATCATGAAAATCATTGTTGCCCAAGGCTACATATTGATTGAAAGAATTGATTGCATTTGATTCCCTGTCAATATTAGTAGATTGAAAATTATCCAAGAATGGAAGCATGTCATCTTCACGTTGAGCATTTTGGAAAAGAGAAGAAAGATAGAAAGAATATTCACCTTCTTGTTCCCTTACCTTTCTAATTCGGCCACCTTATATCTGATTGCAATTTGAACTGGCAACTAGGAAATTAATAGAGTGTGAAAATCTAGCTAGTGGACGAGTTGATCGAGTATATCACGGTTCAAAGAGTCATGGCATATAGCTGATAGAGGATAACATAAATTCAAATCAAATTTGAGAATAGAGATATGAATAGTAACATCATATTGCAGAATGGAGGAGTTAGTCTTCACCATGGGCTTCATCAGGCATTCTGGGATTTCATCCATTGAATCTAAGTCATGGCAAGCTGAAGCAGAATGAGAAGATGGATTAGTAATTTTATTTGTAGATTTCCTAGCTTTATTATCATTACACAATGAAAGCCTTATTGGAAATGGAAAAGGAGGAGGAAAAGGAATAAAAGGAGCAATACATTACTCCTCTGAAATTAGAGGTGTTTCATGATTTGGAGGAGCTAGGGAAGTAGAAACATCAAGGAGTTGAGGTTGATCATGCAAAGAGACATGAACCAAACGCTGAAAATTTTATTTAAAGAAACCCTAATCCGCGTCCTCTTCAAGAAATTCATGACAAAGGCGGAGGAATCAATTACAGAAATTGTCAAGTGATTGATTAGGCTTCATTCTTAACTGATTGATTCTTTTATAAACATCTCGATAATCATACCTATCAAAGGCTTGATAAATATCCTTGAGGAAATTATGTAAAGAATGGATGGAGGCATGTGGTAAGGTATCAAACCATTGATTAACATGACCTTCAAGGGTGAAAAAGAAAAGAATACAAGAAAACTCTTCATCATTGATTTCAAAAGATTTGCAAAATTTAAGAAAATAAAAAATGTGTGTCGTTATGGATGTTCCATCCTCACCATAAAACTTTAGCAAAAATAAGTGATAGAGAGTCTCATCAGGGATTGGAAATTGATAAATGGATAAATGAGAGAAACACCCTAGGAGTAATATTTGAGGGTGAGACATTCGAGATAAGAGGTTCAAACAAACTCAATGGGCACAACTTGGCATTGGGCTCTCCTTTTACGACCATTATTAACAGTGATGGAAATCAATCAACTAAGCAGTCTCCCAAATGTAAAATCCCAATTATACCTCACAATATTTGGATTAGGAGCCCCATCTAGAGTATTAACCCCGTTTCCATGTATTCTTATAGATTTTCCTTGGCTTTAACTGTTAGTAAGAGAGAGTAATGCATGGTGCCTTCAGAAAGCAAGAAGGTGTTCCTAGTGAGTTTTCAGTTGTAGGTGAGTCAAAATCATGATACTACGGAGGAAAATACTAAAGTGACCTTCTAAAAGAGAGGTAATGTTAACACCGAAGTAGAGACACATGCGAACAAGAAGGATCCGACTAACATCCAGCGAAATATTCGACAAAGATGCGACAATCATTACAAACAATTAATGAGAAATATTTGTCTAGTATCTTTTGAAATGGTCTACAAGAATGGGACAACAATAAAAAACATTAAAACATATTCTTAATAATATAAGTACTAAAATAATCAAAATAGTTAAACTACATTAGCACAGATGAAAGGAAACATGAAATACAAGCATCCACAAAATAATCTTATAAATATTCATAATCCATGCATGAATATGTGTCACCCATTAGGGCTTATGCTATTAAGTAAAAGCTCCAAGATACATGCATACAATGAACATCACTAGCTCTAATAATGGAGCGTTGGAGCCACTCTTTTCTCCCAAAAGAAATATTTTGTCTCTCTAATGCCTTGCGGGAGGATCCAAGGTGACAAAGTCCCTTGCTAATATAATGAGGGTGCATATATAACGAAGAGGTGATGTTTCACCTTCCTTGTGACCCTTTGACTACACTCATGACTATTTGAATTCCTATGACTTTTCGACTTTACATGACTCTTCATATACTAAATATGTCCTTTGGACTTGCACTTTATAATACATTTTGAATAGATAATTACATAACCGATAGTAATGATGTTGCATATGTTGACTTGTAATAGGACAAGACAGAACACTGATGACATGGGTTGCACAATAATGTGATAGTGCTAAGATGTCCTTGCCTCTTCTTTCTTTGTGACTTCTTGAAAATATGGTACATGTTATTATTCTTCCTCCTCCTTATGACTTGAAGATGAGGAGTCTTCCATGTGATTTGGATGTTCATCTTATGTTATAGTCTAGTGTTCCTTCATCTTCTTTCTTGATCATCTTATCTCTTTAGCTCCATATGTGTCTTCTAGCATTCCCTCCTCATCCATATCCCTCTTCATTATCTTGCCATAACATGATAGAGTACCTTCATCTCCAATGCACTCATGACAATACGACATCAGTTCAATAAATCCCTAGTCTAAGATGGTCCATATTGATCCACTAATTGAGGTGGAACCACGTGATAGGTTGTTAAAGAGGCTCAGTAACTATGAAATTGCATAGCTCTAGTAGTCAGGGTTGAAGCTTGAGCCGTGAGACTACACAATGTGCAGTTCAGGGTAGACTGAGGAAGAAGATTGTTTACTTTGGGAGCTTAGTGAAATAGGTTAAAAATTGGGCATTGTTTCAGTCAATTGTGCAGTTCTAGGAGGTAAAGTAGATTTGGTGATTACACAGTTGCAGATCTCTAGATATCAAGGATTGGAATTGAGTTATGATAATTGACAATTCACAATTTAGGCCTGGGTGCGGGACATGATTGCACAATTTTAGAGGCCAAGGCATGGGTTTGAGCACTAAAAATATGAAATTCATTGTAATGGAAGGATATTGTGATTTGGTGATTGTGTATTTGCATAGATCAAGAGCTAAAGGATTGGGCCTGAGGTCTAATACTACATAATTCATAGTTCAAGCCTACATAAAGGGCATGATTGCATAGTTTTGGAGGCCAAGGAATGTAATTGAGCACTAAAAATGTAAAATATGTCATATTGGATGGATAGGGGAATAGATGATTGGAAAGTTTCATAGTTCAAGAGCTCAAGAGTGAGGATTAAGGACTGAGACTGTGCAATGTGTATTGATGGCCTGTATGGAGAGAAATCTTGCTCAGTTTTTGGAATTAGGGCTTAGGATTGAACATTAAGGTTGCAAAATTCACACTCCATAGTTTAGGAGGGTTGGATGAGGGTAGGTTGCTTAGAATTTTTCAAAATTTGGCTAAATGTCAGACTAAACATACTATTGTGAACAATGATATGACTATTATTACACACATGAAACACTTTGATCACACAAAAACATAGATAATCCAAAATAAGTTAACAACATATTTCCCTCCATGCGAAAAGTTTGTGACCACTTTACAACAAGTGCAACACTAAAGGTACAATTTGCAATGACCATGACTAGACTTGTGTTAAAATGCTTGAAAATTTGGGAATGAGTGCAACTGGTGTTTATATGGTTTAACCAATGCATTCATAATAAGATAACCCCTTGAAACCACCAGAAGAAGCATACATACATTATGCAACAACTAACATGCAAGAATATGACAGTGAAAGTAACACATGCCAGAGAAAATACAACATGAAAATGATAGTTAAAGTGAAATCAAGCGAAAGAAAGAAATGAAAACATGAAGACAACACTCGCAGTAACAAAGATTTATAGAAACAATAGTTTACAAAACTCACCGAAATGTAAACACAAACGCAGCTAGAATAGAGGAATTTTCATTATCAGTGTGCATTGATTGTTGACATGGATTGGACATCGCATAGGCACACTCTTGATGGAATGTTCTATGCCTGTCTAATATTTATTAAAAGAATGCGTTCATCCACTTGTTACAAATTGAGCATGTGTGAGCAAGTGACTTCAACACTTCCAATCCATGAAGGGAGCTCAAAAAGCGTCAACTGACGAAGAAGTGACTATGGAACGAATGATCAAAATATCCATGGCATGCTCCTATTTTTGAGTGTAGCAAAATTTTGGACGATGTTTGTTGCGTTGACAACATGTTGCTACCAAAGACTCATTTCGAAGGATATCCCTTAATTCTGCATATATCATGGTTAGGTACTATTGATGCATTCATCAACTATAGGTTAGGATTTATAAAAATTTATGATTGAAATACCACAAATAACCGTGTCCTATATCCTCCTACCAAACTAAGTATGGAGTATGAAAACCATTTGTGGGCTAAACTCAATCTAGAAGAGGATAGTAGTCAACCACTCCTCACCATTTATAAGTAACTCCTCCTTAAGAATGAGAAATATATTGGTACTATTATCTAAGCTAATTTTCCAAGCCAACCAAGAATCAATCAAATCAAAAGTGTAAGAACAATCCTCTAGATAATATAAATATCTGAACGAGATATTTTAGGTCTCAAATATAATATTCAATAGAAGGAGAGTAATTTATTTTTAATAAAACCACTACTATCCAAAGAATATGAGTAAATACTCCAAGAACATTTTGTTTTTATTTCTTTTGAATGTAAGAAAATGTTTTTCAAACATGACATCCTTGATGCATTTTTGGAACAATTATTTTTTCCATTCCACCCAAGCGAGAACAAAATTTTCTTTGGTTCCTTCTCACAAAAATTGAAAATAGATCCTTCTTTCCTTCTCAATAATGCCCTTGGGTATCAAAGCTATGGATATCCAATATATTAATATCACCTCCAGAACATATTTAATAAGGACCAAATGACTAACAAGAGAAAGTTATTAATGGCTCGATCATTTAAGTGTTTTCTCCAACTTTGTAATCAACCAAAACTAGGAATACTTCATGTAACAATTATCCTTTAGATGAACGCCAATATATTTAATTCCTTCAGCAAACCCTTGGATTTTGAATGGAAAAAAGTCTCTCAAAAGGAAGATCTTGTCATTAGTGAGATATTTAACTAAGAGAGTGGATTTCTTGTTGTTGATGAGCATTCTAGTGGTCATAGAGAAAAAATATAATATACTTGAAATATTCTTAGAATCATGAGCGTCTCCATTATATAATATACATATATCATTTACAAAATGTAAATGAGTAATTACTAGCTATGGAGAGGGGACAATACCTTTGAACAGACCTCTTCAGTTGGCATCAACAACCAAGTAACTAAACCTTTGACAACAAGAATAAATACACAAGGTGATCAACAATATCCTTGGTGAAGACCTCTTTGTGGATGGAAGAGAGGCGAGGATGAACCTTCGATCAATATAATAAAGGAACCTGAGAATAGGCATCCCATTATCCAATTTTCAAAATCTAATAAACAAACCAAGATGGAACAATAGAAGACATATGTATGTCTAACTAACCCATCATAATATTTATAAAGGTTGATGTTAAGAATTTTTCCTTTGAGCTTATGTATTTTTATAGAGTGGAGATGCTCCTGAGCAACATTGGTGATCTCATGAAATTGAAAACCTGATAAGAAATGAAACTACTCCATGGAATTAAATGGACAAGATAGACTTGAGTCTTCTAGCTATGATTTTTCCTATCACCTTATAAATACTATTGCACTAAGATATGTGTCAAATATCCTAAAAAAATAGGAATATTAGTCTTTTGAATCAATTGTATTAAATTAGAGTTCAATTTGTTGAAAATATGACCATATGTTTTGGATTCCTCAACCACCCATAGAATATCTAAACAAAGGATATCATAAAGCTCCGAAAAGAATTCTATTGAACATCAATTATGCCCTAGGCTCTTATCCTTCTATAAAATATTCAAAACTTATTTTGATTCATCTTCAAAAACTTCCTTCATCCAGTGCTTATTTCCCTCATCAAAGGAAAATATGGGAAATTGTAACACCACCTTGAGAATATCAACAATAGGGACTCCTTCTTATAATATTAATAGATTATGAAAATGAACTTTCCTAAAATCTTCTAGACCCTGAAAAATGGATATTTTTTTACCATCGAGCGAGGAGTGTTCCCAAATAGTATTTCACTTTTTCTAACCTTTACCATAGGCTTGAAATAAATTCATATTTTCATCCCCACATTCCAACCAAAGAGCTTGACTCTTCAGTCTCCAAGTGGATTCCTTTTAAACAAACAAATATTTTCATTTTGTCTCTAATAGGATAGATTTTTCTCTTTCATTGACCAAAGAAAAACTTCCACTTAGATATGAAGAAAAGGTCCCCAATTCTTGTTAAAACTTTATGAGTTCCTATTCGTCCCTAGCATGCTTCCTTAGTGCCCAATATATAGTCACCTTCTTAACTCATTTTAGATTCTCTTCAAAATTTATCACTACCGAACACCTGCTACCATTAAAGGGCATATAGTGAATCTTAACCAAAGGAAATAAATAATTATTTTTTAACCATCCAGAATTATTTTTGAAAGGGCTTGGAGGCTTCTTTATATCCCCTTTTACTTCAAATAAAATGGGCTAGTGATTCGACTCCCCCCGATCTAACCTACTAACTATGGAGATTGAAACAATCTACAATCTGGATAAAGAGTAGCAAGTGATGAATCCTTTTAGCAATCAAGTCCCTTCCTAACCATTTATTTCTCCTAGTAGCTTGAATATTATGAGGAGATGCATCCACTAATGCTTCTCAAAACTTGTAGAAGAAATAATTTGATAGGGGATCAACCGTAACCCTTTCACATATCTCAGATGTCCCCAAAGAGAGATTTAGTTCCCATTAGAGAATGAGAGGATTTTTTTTAAATAGATTTATCAATAAGTTTATCACAGAAGGCCTCCCTTTCCATATAAGGTCCATAGATATTGAAAAGTGAATAGAAGAAGAAAATTATAATAATAATTTTTTGTTGGAAATGTAATGATGTTCGGTCTTCAATAGTATACTTGATTCATCATGTAATGTACTTGACAAAATAATAAAGAAAAGAATGTTTTTTATTATTATTGTGACTTATTAAAGCATGGGTTTCATTCTTGGGTCACCATGTTTTAGGTCAAAGTCCCCATTTACAACTTCTAGGATTTATTCTGAGTCTATAGAGATATTTCACATTCAAATAGACCCTTCTTGGGATTTTGAATCATGTAAACATATGAATTATTGAATCAAATATGAATTATGTAACCTCCACACCATGTCAGCCTAAAACAAGATCAACTCGACCTAAGGACCCTATTCGACCCAACAAGATTCCTATAAAATGAAGCTCATCAAATTCATTTAGCGCATCATTATCACACACAAGTTTGAATTCTCTTGTAGCTGGGAAGAAGTGCGAAACTCCCTTATAGGTGGGCAGAAGCACGAAGTTCTCTTTTAGTTGGGAAAAGGTATGAAGTTTGTTGTCGGGAAGGAAAAGTGAATGTGAGTTTGGGGAAGTCTAAGCAGAGAAGGAAAATTGAAATTTTGGTCTCTCTCTCTCTCTCTCTCTCTCTCTCTCTTCTTCATTTCCTAGATTGGGAGATTACAGTCTTCCAAGTTTCACTATTCTTGGAAGCTTCCAGTTGTCGTAGGTTGTTCACTAATCAAAGTTGTTGGAAAGAGGTCGAAATTATAGGAGGCTAGTTTGGTGTGGAGGGAAAGTATGGTCTTGGTCTAGGGTGAAGAGTTTCAAAGAATACTATTGAAAGGAAGAATTATCTTAACTCGGTTTTCCCTCGAGTGGGGTTTACCCTGGCATATGCCTACATCTAGTGTCTATTGTTTTATGTACTGCTACTTTCGGTAATTTCTTGATGAACTAGAGAAAGGAAACATAAAGAATAATAATAATAATAAACTGTACAAATTTTGAATAATTTAACACATATTCAACAGAGATTATCCTAATCATGTACTATTGCTGAAAACATACACAATACATAAGCTCCTCTACGTTGATCATCAATATAGCAGCATCAATAACAATAAAACATCAAGAGCATTCACACATTAACACAGTATGTATCCCGGGGAAAGCATCTCGCTAAAAACCCCAACTATTTGTATATTAATGATTGAGTCATGTAACATTACAAAGTACAATGCTTATCACAAGCAATCCAGTACCAGATCCACCTGTTACACACAATACAGCTCAGATCTGAATCAATCACTGGCTCAAATCTCTTCCGCTGCTTGCCTGCCTCCGCTGCTCAATACCTGCACAAGAACTAGTGATAATTCCAAGGCAGCCACATCTTTCCTTGGCTAAATCACGTGAGAACAAGCTAAAATGTGGGCAAACTCATTGGCATACTCAATCCCCTGATTTGTGCAAGATCTGGTGCACAACTATAGTCACAACTGATAGCAATCTGATTCTCTAACACCTGTCCCTGCTGAACTGAACATGCACTGACATGCAACTGAGTTAACTGATGTATTCATTAGTTGTATTATGAATTAATAACTTGTGAATTAATTAATAACTAATTCACCCAACTCATCTCTAGTCTATTCGCCAGTTAGACTAAATACAACCAGTTTAACAAAGCTAAACTGAACCCAACTCCATCAACTGCACCTCCAGTCCACTAAACTCAACTCACTTGAGTTCTAACTGAAGTCATGCATGCAAATATTCAACTAACCCATAAGAACCACGTATTTCCTTCATGCAATTGCATGTGCCACACCCGTAGCTCGAACTGAAGTGCTCCAAGAGAATAAGATTAAGTTTATAGTCCAAATATTATTGTGAGATAATAATATTTGACTTTTCTATTTTTGACAGCCAGTCTAAAAATAGACTTGATCACTCACACTGTGATCACTCACACTTTCATCAAAAATAGAAGTCCATCTATTTTTCCCAACTTGATCAATCATCCATAAACAGCACCCTGCAATCCATAGACATGATCCATATGTCTAAAAATAGACTTGCGCCAAAAATAGCCTGCGGGCCCACTTAGTGAAGGCGACTCTTTTCACTAAGCTCATCATCTTGTTGCAATCTCAACACTCCCTCTCGACAAGATATGGATTATCAGCAACCCCTATCCTGCCTCGGTGGGGTACTCGAATTTGCTCCTGGTGAGAGCCTTCGTCAGAATATCAGCATCCTAATCCTCCGTTGGAATGTACGAAAGTAACATGATCCTCCGTTGCACACAATCTCTGATATGATGGTACCTAATGTCAATGCTGCCATATACTCGGCCTCTTGAGCTCCCTGCCCAATCTGCATCCATGAAGCCACATAGCTTCACCTCATCCAATCCATATCCCGATGTGCCTCTCTTGAGCCTGCACACATGCGACTCCACCAACTTCTGGTAACCAGTGGCATCCACTACCTCCGCTGAAGTAGTATCCTCCTTCCTCCAACCTC